>JAGPOY010000615.1:0-21925 GCA_018983105.1 Silene uniflora | reverse complement strand
CACATGCTATCTATGTTCATATTAATCGATGGCTAAAACGCGTAATTAATCGTTGATTAAATTGCTCATCCTAAAAGTCGAGAGGCACGGGATTTGAAGTAGAACATTTGCGTGTTGTTAATAGAATAACCTAATCATATCGAGAGATCGTTAGGCTATTCTATTTGTTTGGTTTATTTTGATAAAGTCGAGAGACGGATATTTAAACCCATAGCAATGAACAATGTTTTATTATTTCATTTTAGTCATATGCATTACAAGTCGAGAGACGGATATTATTTGCTATTGTCTATATTGTTTCCTCCATATGTTTATATGCTCTAATTTATTCCGTAAATCGAGAGATAAGGAATTGAGAAGATTATATTACATGTATAGGTAGAATGGATTAAATCGAGAGATCAATTAACCATTCTATGATTAATGATACTAATGTCGAGAGGCAGGTGTCATCGATCTAAACAATCAACAATTTTATTACATCTCTTGTTATCTTATGCATTCACTTATTTACATGTCGAACCTAACACCTAGATGCTTTCTTTTATTATTGCTTTAGTTTATTTACAATCACAAACCAATCAATCAATCGTTCAAACCGACTAAGATATTATTCACCCCATAACAACTAATTAATAAACAACCGAGCTCTCTGTGGAATTCGACCCCTATATACTACATTCATTTGTTGTACCATTAGGGTATTTTTGCATAGGTGTGCGACATCCTATCATTAAGATTCTGGATTTGCTTTTCAAGAGTTTGTATTTTCTCTAGATTTGATTACTCACATTAGATATTACTTGTCGAGATTATTTTAATTGCTGTTTTTGAGAGTCAATTACTCCCTTTTGATCGGAAATAGCTGCTTCTCTAGCCGTGGCTCTTGACTCAAGAAGCTCCTTGACTTTCCTCAATTCTAAGGTTATAGCTTCACTAGCTGTAACCTTGGCTTGAAGATGCGTAATGTTGAGTTTTAGATATGAAGTTATAGCTTCATTAGTTATAACTTTAGACTTAAGAACCTTCTTCACAGCATTTGTCATTTCTGAAGTTGTAGCTAGATTAGCTGTAACTTTAGATTTGAGCTTCTTGCCTTTTGCCTTAAGCAGATGATTCTCCTCAGCAATATCAAGAATTTGTTCTTTCAGATCCTTCAACTCCAGATCTTGTTCATAGCATTTATTGAGAGATTGCTCGAAATATTCAATTAACGCACTTTTAGACAACTTCTTAACACTTTTCGTGAGCTCAAGATAGCTTACCTCTTCTTCTTCATCTGAATCCAACTCTCCTAGAAAACAGTAGTAGGAGTTCACGCTATCTTTATCACCGTCTGTCATTAGGTCAAGGCTTACGTTGCTTAGGCACAGATTAGCAACTTCTTCTTCTTCTTCTTCTTCTTCTTCTTCTTCTTCTTCTTCTTCTTCAGATCCTTCGTCATCCTCTGTGTCGAGATCTCCCTAGCACGATGCCATCATTACTTGCTTGTATTCTTTCTTAGTCTTCTCACGTTTTGCTTTATCTTTAATTTTATCCCATGTTGGACAATCCTTAATCATATGACTGTATTCTCCCACCTGCAACATCCTCTATTAGCAAACGTATTTTTAGACTCAAAAGTTTTCTTATTGTAGGACTTGTTGTTGTTATTAAATGATTTAGCTTGCTTATTTCTGAAAATTCTTTTATTGAATCGTTTAGCAAATAAAACTGTTTCATTCTCTATTTCAGCATCGTCATCTTCCTTAGCAGAAGCTTGTAGAGCCATGCTCTTACTATTACTGGACTCGGCCTCATCGTCATCCATGACGAGTTCATGAGCCATAAGAGCTCCAATAAGTTCTGTGTAAGGTAAGGAGGTGATATCTGTAACTTCCTCCATAACTGTGACCTTAGGACGCCATTTCTTGGTCAAACTCCTAAGTACCTTCCTAGCAATATCCTCGGAGTTAAAAGTTCTACCAAGATTTTTGAGCTCATTAATGATAGTGGTTCAGCTTCACACGTCGAAGCCTACGTCCACTATTCTCGATTAATAATTTTAGTACCTTTCTCCGAATTACAAAATTATCAACCCACTCGTATAACTAACTCTAGCTATAACTCAATTTGAATATCACTCGATATTCGGTTTTGACAATCTTAAGTTACTAACAAAGCACTTGATTGTTCTTCTGGGTGTTCACACAATTGAACGAGTAGAAACAATATGAGATACTATTATCTTATAACGTAACCTTAAGAATTAATACGCAAATTAAGAGCACGTCTTTTCGTTAAAAGATTTTCAAATGAAAAAACAAATAAAATACTTGATTAGAATTTTGACTCAATTTATTTGCAAGAAATTTTATATTTCGAAAAGCTTGTTTGAAATAATGAACATCATGTGTATATATAGTAGAAGAGAAATCTAGGGTTTGGTCGAAATCCTAAGTGTGCCGTGAGGCAAGATTGATTGTTTCATAAGAAACAAATCTTATCTCTTCTTAATTTAATCCATAAAATATGTTGAATAAGTAAATAGATAAATCTAAATAATTGTTTAAGGATATAAAATATCTCATAGCAATCTATTCTAGATTTAACCTAATAGCTTACTTGCACAAGGGATTAGCTCGACTCAAATAACGGCTCACACGCCCTGCTTGGTCGAAGCCCTAGGTCAAAATATCAACATATGGATTAGGGTTAGGTTTAGAGAATTTAACAAATTCTAGGTAGCATGACGACTCATAAGCCATTTTACTAACCAATAGGATAATATAAATTACTCACTCTAATGAACCATATTTCATCTCTATCATATACACACATGACTTCGAAACATATTTAATGAAATTTATCTTTTGAAAATTGATTTTAAAACTATTAAAATCGTGTCTTTAAAATGCAACCTAAAGTTATTGTATAAACAACTATAACATTAAGCTTGGTAAGTAAAGTTATAGGTGAAATAGCTATAACTTTACATTCCCAATATTACTTCTTAAGATACCGTTATTAGAAGATGTCCGATACTAACTAATCTTCCTGGAGATCTTCAGTAGTAGGTTCATCTCTTCATCGTGATCATAAGCTCTTCATCTTGAGCTTCTTGTAGACTTGATCATGCCTTTTGCTTGAGTGATCATCATACTTGAAACTTGTTACAATTACTATGACGCTTTAAGAATCTTCAATGTTATAGCTCAACCCGCTATAACATTACTTCAACAATGCTTCACAAATCTTCAATGTTATAGCCAAAGTTGCTATAACATTACTTGCTTAAATTGGAAACTTTATTCAATCTATTAAAGACTAAACAAACGATTAAAAGCATGCAACGATTATAAATAACGTGCATACTTGTCATTATCAAAACATATCATGTATCTATATGGTCCAACATCCTCCCTAAGGGTGTGATTAAACGAATAGAAGCCATATTTAAATTATTATTAATAGTTGTTATTATTATTATATTAATTGTTATTAATAATTTTATATAATAATAATAATATTTATTTTATCTTTATTTCAGTGCAATTCAGGTCCAATCAACGTGGTTCAGTTCAGCTCTATTCAATTCAGTTCAGTTCAGTTCAGTTTTGTTCAGTTTAGTTCAGCTCCGTTCAGTTCAGTTTAGTTCAGTTCAGTTCAGTTCAGTTCAGCTTAGTTCAGTTCAATTCAGTTCAGTTCAGCTCTAAAAAGTCAGAAAGAACGGGGCCTTACTGCTTGGAACAAGGTCACTCTGCCAAAGATGGAAGAGGGCTTGGGAATTAAAAAAGCTGATATATGGAATACTGCACCTGTTGCAAAACTGGTGGACTGGATTTACAGTAAGGCTGACAGGCTCTGGATCAGGTGGATTACTCAAATATACTTGAAGAATGGTGATTGGCATTCTTATGTGCCACCCACTTATGCTGCCTGCTACTGGAAATCTATTTGCAAAGTGAAGGAGACAATGAAAACTGGTTATTATGATAATAAATGGATCTCTGGTGATAAAGGATACTCTATTAAGAGTGGATGAGACTCAAACAACCCCCAGTAGGATTGGTATCAGCTTGTTTGGAACACCTGGAATTTGTCCAAGAATGCTCTGATAACCTGGATAATTATGAACAAGGGACTAGACACTAAAGCCAAATTGTTCGTGATTGGATGTTGTACTGATAACAGATGCAACATCTGTGACCTTGGAATTGAAACGCATGAGCACTTGTTCTTTGGGTACATATACAACAAGGAGATTATTAGCATCATTGAGAGAGGGTGTGGATTCAAGGTGGTCGTCCAGACTACTATGACAGGCAATGCAGGGCCAAAATTGAAGCATAATGTACACACTATCATATGTACTGCCTGCTACTATAGCATTTGGACTCAAAGGAACAATGCAAGGATAAATCAGGTAATTTTAAGGCCACAAGCAGTAACAACACAAATCATGGACGCAGCTAGAAGAAGGATAAAAATGAAGCTTAAAGAGCCTGTTACCCAGACTGATAGGATTTGGTTTCATAGATGGGGATTGTAGTCCTCACTAAGAGTTCGTCTAGTGAACTTTCTTTTTTTGGGAAAGTGTAAGTATATTGATATCAACAACAACGAATACATCATCCTCTATAGTTATGATACATCAATAAAAACTAACATTCTACGCAATCTATATTTCATACATCATTTTGCATAGACTAGACAACATGACTCATATCAAGTATCATCCATTCTCTAAAATCCTTTGCAACCAATCTGTATCCATTTGAGATACCGCAGCTTTGTTTCTAGCCCAGAATCTGGCCATAATGTCTTGGAGTATTTGCTTCACGATCATCTGAGGCCAACTTACCGTGGAGTTAATTCTAGCTCCATTTCTTGCTTGCCAAATGTGTTAAACGAGGAGAACATGACAAGCACATACAAACCTTCGCATTAGAATAGTATTCCTTCTTCCTCTTTTGTTCCAGTTAACAAGTTCTCTTGGATCAAATCTTTTTTGAGTTTGCTCTTGAAGTAGTATGATGCAGGCCTTACTAAAGGGACAATCAAAGAATAAGTGATGGTGATTTTCATCAGCAGTAGCACAAAGATAACAGGTCTGAACCTGAGTACCCCCCATACGTGCTATCCTATCTCGAGTAAATAGCCTTCCCAATTTGTACTCCCAGGATATGAAGGAAGCCTTTGGAATATTCAAGGAACTCCAGCAAATTTTCCACCAATCAACCGCTGCCAAAGGATTCCTCAACCACTTATATCCTTCCTTCACACTATAAGGAACAGTATCCCTCATCCATAAATCTCCAACAGGGTAAGCAGGTCTAAACAGAGCCATGGTTTGTGCAATTGTTTTCCAAGACCAGCTACAGTCAAGAGGAGGAGAGTAGCTGGTCCAGGAAGTGCCTTTAAGATAGACTTCATTTACCCATCTCACCCAAAGATGGTCCTTCTTAGATGCTACCCACCAGACATATTTCCCTAACATGGCTTTATTCCAGGTTTTAGCATACTTGATCCCTAATCCTCCCTCAGCCTTTGGGATACAGCATCTTTCCCAACTGACAGAAGGGGCACTTCTATAAGAGTCCTTCCCTCCCCAAAGATAATTCCTACATATACTGTCAATCCTATGCATAATGCCATTAGGTATAAGAAAAATGGAGGCCCAGTAGGAATGTAGGTTAGAGAGTACAGAAGTGACAAGAGTAAGCCTTCCAGCATATGAAAGATGTTTAATTTGGCTCCCTAAGAAGTAATTCTAGCTGTAATCTTATCAATTAGCTTCCTCCCCTCATTTTTTGTGATTTTCTTTGATGAAATTGGCACTCCAAGGTACTTAAAAGGCAGTGAGCCTCTCTTGAACCCAGAGATTTGAAGAATTTCAGACACAATTTGACTCCTTACTTCGTTAAAATAGATATCAGTTTTGTCTTTGTTAAGACACAGACCCGAGGCAGCAGAAAAAGTAGCAAAGGCCCTAATCAACCACATAATAGAGACATCATTACCTTTTGAAAAAAGGAGTAAATCATCCGCAAATAGAAGATGATTCAGCTTTAAATGTCCACAAAGAGGGTGAAATCTGAAGTTATCTTGCTGCCCAACCACAGTCAGGATCCTAGAAAGGTAGTCCATACAAATAGTAAACAGGAGAGGGGACAAAGGGTCTCCTTGTCTGAGTCCTCTCATGCCATGGAAGAAACCAAATGAACTCCCATTCAAGGACAGGGAATATGTAGGTGTAGTGACACACGTCATGATCCAGCCAATAAATTTTGTAGGGAACTTGAGAGCTTTAAGCATTTGGTGTAAGAAGGTCCACTCAACACTATCATAGGCCTTCTTGAGGTCAATTTTCAGGAGGCATCGTGGGGAAGCAGACTTCCTATTATAAAGTCTAACAATATCTTGACAAATAAGTACGTTCTCCACAATGTTCCTCCCTTTCACAAACCCTCCCTGATTAATACTCACAATATCAGGTAGAACCTCACCCAATCTATTGCATAAAAGTTTTGAAATGCATTTATAAAGAATGTTACAACAGGCAATAGGCCTGAATTCCTGTACACTTTTTGGGTTGGAAACTTTTGGAATGAGGGTGAGATTTGTAGCATTAATTTGTTTCAAAAGATGACCAGTTTTAAAGAAATCATGCACCGCAGCACACACATCATGACCAACAACATCCCATGAATCCCTAAAAAATTGACTGGAATATCCATCAGGGCCTGGGCTTTTAGTAGCAGGAATAGAGAAAATACTCTGTTTGATTTCCTCATTAGAGATAGGCCTAAGTAGTATATCAGTATGTCGGGCACTGATAAGACTGCCAGTTCTGACAGTAGGTTTGTGTACTTTGACAGTAGGTTTGCTAGAGCCTAACAAATCAGTATAAAAATCCAGGAAAGCATTTTCTATGTTTTGGGGATCATGATGAATAGAACCATTAGCATCAGAAATCTGAAATACCTTATTATGTATTTGTCTGGCTTTGATCTTACTATGAAAATTTTTGGAGTTCTCATCCCCTTCCCTCAGCCAGTTAGTCTTGGCTTTCTGCTGTAGATAGTTGTCCCTAGCTTTACACAGTATCCTGTAGGAATTGGCAGCCTCTTGTTCAGCAACCAGTAAAGTATGATCCCAAGGATCACTGTGCATTTTGGTCTGCAAATCATCCAATAATAGTTTGGCAATGTCAGTGCTCCTTTCTATATCAGAAAACCTACTCTTATTCAAGTCTCTCAAAGGATGTTTCAAATTTTTGAGCTTAGAGACTACTTGAAACATTTTCACTCCAGGGATATACTTGGACCATTCCTGCTTTATAATGTCAATAAAAGATGGATCAAGGCTCCACATGTTGAAATATTTGAAAGGGGTCCTTCTATGGGGTGTTTCACTTCTTCTGTAACAAATGCAAGGGTCAGTCATTTCACAATAATCAACACATTGTCTAAAATCTCTTAACTCACTCCATTGAACATCCCTTCCCAACCTTTCATTATAATGTAGTAAAGAGTTACAATCCCCACCAATGCACCAAGGTTTATCACACAGATCCTTGAGGTGGGTAAGATGAGTCCATAAAGCGTTTCTCTCCTGATCAGAGTTTGAACCATAGACCACTGTATACCAGAACACATCACCAGTGCCCACTTCTTGGACTTCCAGGGTTATATGTCGATCAGAACTAGAGATGAAATGTGTATGGAAAATCTGAGGAAGCCAGATGATCCATACACGCCCACCAGGATGATGTACATTATTGTTCATACCTTCCCATTGATTTCCTAAATTATGCAATACATAAAGAAAATCCTGCTCTTTTATTTTTGTTTCCACCAACCCAAATAAACCAATATTATTTTGTTGCATAAATAACTTAACAGCTAATTGTTTATTTGGGTTGTTTATTCTTCTTACATTCCAAAAACCCAGCTTATCCATTATCACTTCTTAGGGTAGTACCACTCCCTCCTGCCTCTTCTATTTCTTTCTGTTTTTTCTTAGGTGACACAACTTCTGAGTAAGATTTGCCCAGACTGACATGAGATGCCACTTCAAACTCTTGTCTTGCAATCTGAATGACAGGACTCACAGGTATAGGAATTAGTGTGGAGTCATGTCTAACAGAACCACCAAAAGGAGGTGTACTTGCCTTTGCCACTACAGGTGAGGTATGTGCTCTTTGAGGACCAGGAACACTAGTGACACCAGCAGGTTTGGCTACTGGTCTCCATACTTGAACCTGTCTAGGAACAGCAGCCTTCCTCTTACAGTCATCCATAGTATGGCCAATACCTTTGCAAGACTTACAGACAACTGGTTTCCACTCATACTCAACACTAACACTCACATCTGCTCCTTTTTCATCTTGGAAGTAAATTGTATCAGGAAAATCTTGACCAACAGACACTTCCACCATGAGTCTGGCATATCCCAGTCTAGTTTTTTCATGTGTAGCCTCGTCTGCCCTCATATACTTCCCAACTAAAGATCCAATCTTGGCCAAGCAGTTAGTACCCCAGAATTTCAGACCTAGCCCACACAATCGAATCCACACAGGGACTGCTTTGACAGGTTCCTTTGCCATGTAAGCTGACTCAGTCCATGATTTGACAACAAGGGGTTTGTTATAAAACATAGGGAAACCTTGTTTGAGGACTAAATCCTTACATTCCAAGGTTGGGAAATGAACCAGAAAAGCTCCATTGGGTAAAAATGAGATCTTGTCATATTTGTATTTTCCCCAAAGATTACTGATAAAAGATGACATCTTTGCCCATGGTGGGTTCCCTCCCAAGACATAACAGATAACAGCGGTTGACCAATACTCTAATTCAGGTTTGACATCCTCCATAGTAATTTGAATACGGTTTTTGGGTTCACACAGAGGAGAACGAGCAGAATGCTTACCATATACATGAGTCCATCCTGCTTCTTCCTCTGGTGGTGCTGCCTCTTCTTCTGAGTCACTATCATCTTCGACAACAATATCCAGATTAATAGGTGGAATCCCCACAAGCTCGCTGACCGGTTTAGTGCACTTCGCATCAGCAGATTGCGGAATTGCCGCCCCCTCAGAACTAGACGCAGTCATCTCCTTTTCTGTCGATTCCGCCATATCGTCACTATTATCAAGTCTAAGATTATCAATATTTGTGAAAGAAAGTCTCAATTTTGCTTTTGATTTAAGTTTTTGTTTGTTGAAAGAAGCTTTAGATCGAGGTTTTTTTGCCATTTGCAATCAAACCCTAGTTTCCCAGGAAGAGAATCGGGATTCTCTCTCTAGGAGCATTCTCTCTCTAGTGAACTTTCAACCTTTATAAATCTCAATAATAGTTGTTGTTTTATAAGGTTTAGTGCTTATAATGTTGTGATGTTGTCTGTGTTGGCTGTTGGCTAGCACAAGGGTCCTTTTGTTTCACATTACACACAAAAAAAAAAAAAATACTCCATATTTCTGTGTGAAGGCACTCGGTCGAACAGGTGGGGTACTCGACCAAATAGGTGGCACACGAGCGTGGCTAATCAAGTAGGGGTTGTGCTAAATCAGGGTCTGACTTGGTGGCACTTGGTCGAGTATGTGTGGTACTCGACCGATCGGGGGCCACTCGGTCGAGTAGGTCGGGGTACTCGACCGAGTGAGCCGATCTGAGGATTTATTTGCCGACTTGTTTTCGTATGATTAAGGGAGGAGTTTATATTTGCAGGAACATTTTATTCGACATGTTAACCAAAATGAAAGGACATATATGTCCTAGAAAAGCACAAATGTGCTAAAACCTCCACCGCAAAATACCTATGTACCCCAACCACAACAAAACACCTTTGTGCCCCAACAACAAAATACCTACATTCCACAACAACAAAGGTACGTTAATACACCGGGTTTTCAAAATCAACAACAAAGACCACCTCAACAAGACTTTCAACAAAACTTCCAACAAAGCCAAGGTCAAACTTCAAATTCTCAACACAATGACCAAGGGAAGGGCAAACTTGAAGCCTTGGTAATGCAAATGGCTAAGTCTCAAATCGATTTGATGACTCAAATACAAAAGAGTGATCAAGCTCACAATGTTGTCATCAAGATGCTAGAAAATCAAGTGGCTCAACTAGCCTCTTCTAGCTCTCAAAGGAAGACGGGTCAAGTACCACCCCAAGGTAAGCCACCACATGAGACGGTTAATGCCATTCATTTGAGGAGTGGTAAGAGTTATGATGAGTCATCCTTGACCTAGATGATGACGATGTGAGCAAAGGGTCCAAGCTTGGGGGAGGTGACGAAAAGAAGACTACTGATGAGCCTATTGTAGAAGATGTTGAAGAAGAGATTCTCGTTTGTAAGGTGAATGAGCTCAAGGCTCCCATTAAGATTCAAGTGCCATTTCCTCACCGCCTAGCAAAGAATAGGAAAGAGAGTAAGTTTGGTATGTAAGTTCTTGGATGTTGTTAAGAATTTACAAGTTATCGTGCTCTTATATAAAGAATGAAGAGGTGTGATGGTTTGACCAAAAGACACATCCTTTCTATGAAAAGATACAACCTTTTCATGAAAAGATGCAAACATTTCAATCTTAGAAAGAATACAATGTACTACTTATCCTTTCAATGAAAAGTCACCACCTTTCAATGAAAGGATAGAATGATTCACTTTTGATTCAAAGTATCTTTCAATGCAATCAACAATATCATCATTTATGATCATAGGCTCATAGCACACGAATCATGCATATGGAAATATGAAACGGTGCAAATAATATTTCCTTGTTGAAAACATTCCGTAACGATACAAACAGTTCTATATAAGTGTGCAATCTGCACTCCCGAACTCATATTATGATGTCGTATAGTTACTACACTTTGCACAATTCCGGACTACACTTAAAAGACATCCAATTTTCACTTAAATCACCAACAAGAAATGTAGCTAAGAGGGGTAAAATGAAAAATTGATTATACCATTAAGCGAAACTTATACATGAAAGAGTGAGCAATGACTTTTTGTCTAGAGTAGGATTAATGCTCATGGCAACAACTAATGAAATTTTCCAATTATTAAGTTTTCTCGCTCGCTTTTCT
The DNA here is from genome assembly GCA_018983105.1 of Silene uniflora. Classification (NCBI taxonomy): domain Eukaryota; kingdom Viridiplantae; phylum Streptophyta; class Magnoliopsida; order Caryophyllales; family Caryophyllaceae; genus Silene; species Silene uniflora. The sequence goes on along the minus strand of JAGPOY010000615.1, from coordinate 10,843 downwards.
CTTGAAGCGTAATAAGAATTATGTTTGAGATCATTCCATCACATTTCTTCTTGTTCATGGGATGTTTTTCAAAAAAAAAAAAAAAAAACTTATCTAGCGAATTTGTTTTAATTTGTCTATTCAAATAAATCAATAGTAAAAAATTTAAATTTTAAACTCTAAGTTTTATTTGTTGTACATTTTTTTTTTTTGAAAAATGTGTTGACATGAATCAATTCGATAATGAATACTCGAAAAAGAGAGGAAATATTAAAGTTGTGGCACTTGATCTAGAGGAGGAAAATGCAAGGTTTTAAAAGAAGTGAAACCGCCATCAACCACTAGATTGTGACCACTTACATACTTAGCCTCATCAGAAGCCAAGTACAAAGCCGCATTAGCAACATCAATCTCTTCACAATTTGCACCCTTCAGCGCCCCATTGTCATGTAACAACTTGATTAGCACCTCATCCTCGATCCCGGGATACATCAACCTCAACTCGTCCATCGCAAAGGGCGTTGGGATTCCAAAAGGCGATATGCAATTGATGCGAATTCCATGCTTGCTCAATTCGGATGAAGTGGACTTGACAATGCCCACCACTACAGACTTTGATATTGAGTAGGTGTGTTGCGCTAAGCCGCCCATTAAGCCCGTTACACTAGCCGTGCACAAAATGCACCCCTTTTGTCGAGGAACCATCACTCTAGAAGCATGCTTTATTCCTGCTAGCATGCCTCTCACATTGATCGCCATCACATTGTCGAAGTGATCTAGGTCTAGGTCCATGATGCTCGGTTTTGATTTGCAAGCAATCCCTGAATTTGGGTTGGCTAGTAATGTATCACTTTTGGATAGCAGTGAAGTAAATATAAGTAAAAATATCAGCCGTCACTTCGGACAGTAAAAATAAAACTTACTGACTGAAACCCACCTGCATTGTTATACATGATATCAAGTTGGCCAAATGTGGAGACGGAGAAGTCAATGGCTTTGGAGATATCAGCTTCTTTGGTAACATCACAAGTTACAAATGCTGCGTTCGAACCAAGCTCTTTCACTGTCGCCTCCCCGAGCTGCTGTTGAATATCAGCAATTACAACCTTAGCTCCATTTTCAACATATTTCATTGCAGTTGCCTTCCCAATCCCACTGGCTCCTCCAGTAATTACTGCAACTTTTCCTTCCAACCTAGCATTTTCCAGCATGAGACCAAATGATTAACTCGAAATATAAACCAAAGTTCACTTTAAGCCGGCAAAAATGTGAATTTCAATGACAAGTTAGTCATGTCCGATATTCTGACACGCTTTTAATTGGCTAAGCACAAATTAGTAATAAACAATTTCTGAAATCAAGTTCCAACCTTTACGAAAAAAAGTTAACTGAAGTATTGGAAATCAAGTATGAACTGAATCATCCAATAACTTTAATTGCTTCAACAGACCACAACAGGGTGCAGGTTTATTATAATCCAGCTAATTATTGTCACTAATGAAGTGTTAACGTGGCGTACGACTGCAAAAGATAGGACACGTCTACGTTAATATCTTAATCATATTTTAGATCGAAGATATCAGAGATTGATAGGTACTCATCCTAATGAGACAAAGCATATAGGATAAACTATTGAACTTGTACAGAAAAACTGAGTCAACAAATTTCAGGTGGAAGTAGATCCTCAAAATCTATCCAATTATAATATAGAAACAACACAAATGTGCTTGAACTTGTAAGCATCATGTATAGTATAGGCCAGATGTGTTGCTGAGAATCGGCTCGTCACGTACTCTTTATCTGTTTGTTGTTAAATTTTCAAAACCTTTACATCAAGTTGACCTTAACCGAGAAAATTGACAAGATACCTACCTGATACAACTCAAAAAATTGGTGAACTGAAACTGACCAAACCTGACTCAATGTTAAACCGTTAACCGGTAACACACATATTTGTCTCAACCTGACTCGGACTAAAACCAACCCGAGATGATTCATGATCTGTTTAAGACTCACCCGGGTGAATGACCTGATAACTAATTAGTGTTATTATGATCCAAGTCAGTTCAAACTCACATTTTTCTTAATTGTTTGAACTTGAAAATAAATTAAACGCATCTAAGAATTGTTTTAAGATGAAATTATTAACATACTAGCATGTTATAACCTCTTCCGATTATGACTCAATTTGAAACCGACCTGACCTGTCACCCCGACAATGACTAGACATGTACATGAACCAACCCAAACCCGATATTGTATGGCACAACCCAAACCTGATATAACCAACCCGAGCAACCCAATTGCTGCCTCAAATACACATCAACAAAATGCGAAAGAAAAAACGAGAACACTCTAAGAACTATCCTCTTAGACACAAGTAGTAGAGGTCAAAATCATCACAACAACTCCTCAAAGACGACGAACATTCTTGAATAACCATCAACCAACAATTGAACTACTTATCCAAACAAAAAAACTTATTTAATCAAAGTCTGAGAATATGGGCAATGCAATACTTAATATTCAAAGTTTATTGGTGTAAAGTAGCTGTTGATGGAAAGCGCTAATATATTACGCGAAACTCTAAGGAACGTGGCAAAGGTAGAGCCAAGATTTCAATACATTTCAGTGACAGCTTGATAGAAGCTTACCTACTGTAAGGTTGTCGAAAGCGAGCCGACATCATTATCTTAAAATTACATGACATGAACCATTTTTAATTCTACTCGTCGAGTAGTTAGATGCGTAAGGCCTCAAAACTTTTAACTTAATGCATCAATGTAAGTTATTCCATATGAATTTGGAGACATTGCCGACTTCAACCTCAAAAGCTTTTAATTTCTTTCTACAAGAACTACTACTACCCCCATCCCGGCTATTTGTTTGATTTTGCTTTTCGGCACAAAGAGCAAAGAGAGAAAGGCGACCATTTGCAGGTGCAGTTAACGGATGACAAGTGGACAATAGTGCAATTGGATGAAGAAAATACACATTAAAAACTGTTCCAAACTTCCAATATAGAAAGATAAACAAATGAATGAGATACCTAAAATGGAATACGTAAACAAATTATGGGACGGAGGGAGTAGAAGATATATATATGGCCTTGATTTATTGGCATGCACAAATTCACTCATGAACTTCAACCATTATCCTACTTGTGACTTTCAAGTAATGTTAGGAACACAAAGAAGAACGTACAAGGCATAATTGAAATCTCCACCATTACTCACAATTCACCATTGTGAATTCAATAGTGAAGCATTCTATATTAAAAAATGATATCTATTGAAGTATGAACTGCAGAAAACTTGTTTTTCCACAAAAGATTACATCCCACCTAACCTAATCATATTGGATTTAAGCGAAAATGACACTTTCAAAATACGTAGTACGCCGTATACAAATGCAGAATTAAGCAAGTCTTTATCAAAAAATTTTTACTCTGAAATCGATTCTAAAGCAATTCAAGAACATTTCTCTGGGAATACAAGAACATTTTACTCAACCTTTGATCAGTCAGGACCATATTATCTCATACCATTCTCTTTCACTTTTTTGTAAAGGTAAAACATTTTTTTCAGTGAAAAATTCTTGGGTATATCAAGTACTATGTGACCAACAAGAGATTCCATTTACGATAGAGTTGACCATTTTGAAAAAATAAAAATAATTAACAAGACCAAGTCTTAATGATCAAGGAGACTGGTTCACTTAGAAATTTATTTAGAAGTTTGAAGTAAATTATTGGGTTGATAGTCACGAGAATATTTTAATTTGGATCGGGTTAAGATTAGGACGTTTCAACACAAACACGACACTGGATTGGGTTCTGTAAATTTGTAATAGCATGTCTATTTGGAATTTCTTCATGTAATTTTGTTCATATTAATGCAATTTCTCACATTTCACCAAAAAAAAAAAACACAAACACGACACGAGTCACCAGTTTATTTTAAATTGAACATAATTCATCATGCAAAAGGGTAAGCACGTAAATAAATAAGACGGAGATAATACTAACCTGGCACTGGAGAATCCCCTGATGCTCAAACTTGCAGATAAAGCTCTTGACATCAACTTCATTTCTCTGTTTAATTTATTCAACGTTAATCAGAATTCACTAGATTACGACAGAAATTCAGAACACTTTAAAAAAAAAAAAAATTAAATTATGTCATACAACTGCACCAACATTTTCATTAAACACAACCATTTTCATCATTAGAAAATCGTAATTTCACCATGCAAATAGTTAATCATACAAAATCAAATATTCAAGTTTGAAAAATGAGCGTACATAAGGGTATGCGAATGAGTGGCACCAAGATTTAGTATGACCTTTGAAAAATGGGTATAAACTGATAAACCAGCTAGGAATAAAAAAAAAATCTCAAGTCGAAGAAACACGCAAACCTGAATTTGAGACTCAACATTGTCTCTTCTTATGTGAATATAAGAAAACTAAGCAAAGAAAACGAAATTAAGAAGGAAGTTTTTTTTTTTTGGGTAGAGAATTAAGGAGGTAGTTCGAAGATGATGATTTGGTGTATTGATGGTGATATGGTAGACAAAATATATAAATGACTTAAATGACAGGTAATGTTCTATAAGAACACAAATTCTCGTATGACTACTATCTGTCTCAACTTTAAAACAAGTTAAATAGCTACCATTTTTACAGATAAGATAAAATGCAAAATGCCTAATATTAACAAAATTCTTATCTTCATTTATACAAGTGGAATGTATTTGAACCATTTTAATCCTAAGACGGATATAGATAGTTATTGCTATAATAAAAGAGCAAGCCTCGTACATCCACAGATTAATGACATCAATGTACAAGATGCGATTGCAACTTGTCCCTTGTCTATTTCAATGAGGCTCAACTCACTTCTTTTCTAGTGTTATTTTGTTGTCTATTTGTATTAATTTATATATCTTCTTGTTTTTCTATTGGCCCTTTTGGTGGTTAAGGTAATGAAGATTAGATTGACCTTTTAAAGTAACCTATCATGAAAACAAAAACAAATGTTCGAGTACCGTAAGTGTATACTCCTTCAGTCTCAGTCAATAGTTTACATATGTTTTAATTTCCCGTTACAAAATAAAGCAAATGTAAATTATTCACGGGGACAAAGTATGGAATGATATATAGTAAATAATAGTAAATATGCTAATTAAGGAGTGTTAATATTATGTAAATGTTAAAACAAATAAACTGATAGAATAGGAAGTGACTGGGGAATAGGAAGTGATAGCTATTCTAGGCGTTAGATACACTCACTCATGTATATAAGCAGCAGTTGTAGAAAGCAATAACACAACGTTTTTACTCCTTTCTTCATCTTCTTCTGGTTTTTTCACTTCTTTACAAAGGGAGTAGTAAAATTTGTTGTTATCCAAATTTAGGTTTAAACGTTCCACTGTGATTTAAAGGTCTTAGTCTAATAATTGAGACGGATAGCTAGTGACATTATTGCGAGTTGGGGGAATATGTTATTGCGAGTTGGGGGAATATGTTATAGTTTTTAATAATTATGGGTAATTCTACGAGGAGCAAGAGAGAAACGAGAGCCCTACTGGAAAAAGGATTATTATTGCAAGTCTACACGGATTGAAAAACCCATCACGACAGCTCATCTAGACCATTCGAAATCTTCGCAATCAGTACCCTATGGATAATTATGTTAATATGAATTATTTTTCTAACCATCACAGGGCGTACATGGGAAGACTTGATGCCATTCGCGAACCCACTAGTTACCATGAGGCAGCAGGAGCTGCTGAGTGGGGAGTGGCAATGCATAAAGAAGTTGCAGCACTCGAAGCTAATGGAACATGGAAGGTAGTGACTTTACCCAAAGGAAAAAAACCAATTGGGTGCAAGTGGGTATATAAGGTGAAATATAAGGCGGATGGGACACTTGAACGCTACAAAGCAAGGTTGGTAGCTCAGGGTTTTACGCAGGTATAAGGGGTTGATTACCATGAAACGTATGCACCAGTTGCGAAGATGACAAGCATGCGTTGTTTATTAGCAGTGGCAGTTGCTAAGAAATGGGTTATCGATCAATTAGACGTGAACAATGCCTTTTTACATGGTCATTTAGAAGAAGAAGTGTATATGCGCATTCCACAAGGCTTTGAACGAAAGGGGGAGAATAAGGTTTGTCGATTGTTGAAGTCAATTTATGGGTTAAAACAAGCCTCAAGAAACTGGTTTGCTAAACTCACGGAGTCGTTAAAAAGGTATGGATTCGTTCAATCCCTTGCTGATTATTCATTATTCACCTACAATAATGGAGAGGTTTTCATCGGAGTTCTAGTATATGTTGACGATATGATCATTGTCAGTAATGACAAAATTGCAAGCATGAATTTTAAAAATTTTCTCGACGCACATTTTGGCATCAAAGATTTGGGAAGATTGAAATACTTTCTAGGAATTGAAGTGGCACATGGGAAAGCGGGACTATTTCTTAACCAACGGAAATATGCGTTAGGAATAGTCGAAGAAGCTGGCATGGGCGGAGCGAAACCTGCATACACGCCCATGGAAATGAACCATCAACTAGAACTTGCAAATGGGTACTTGCTCAAGGATGCTATGAAGTATAGAAGATTGGTTGGACGTTTAGTTTATTTGACGATAACTCGGCCAGGCTTAGTATATTCCGTCCACATATTATCACGATTTGTAAGCAACCCGAGAAAAGAGCATTGGGATGATGCGTTGAGAGTAGTCAGGTACATCAAATCCGAGCCAAGCAAAGGAATATTTTTAAATAAAGATTCAGATTTGCAATTAGAAGGGTATTGCGATTCGGATTATAGAAGATGTTCGTTAACAAGAAGGTCCTTGACCGGATATTATGTTGCACTCGGGTCATCGCCTATTTCATGGAGGGCAAAAAGACAAGCAACGGTATCAAAGTCGACGGCAGAGGCGGAATACCGTGCCATGGCGAGTGCAACAAGTGAGCTAATTTGGCTAAAATCGTTCTTAGCCTCATTGGGTAATTTTCATGTCAAGTCAATGAAATTACACTGCGACAATCAAGCGGCAATTCACATTGCGAAGAATCCCGTGTTTCATAACATAACAAAGCACATAGAGATCGATTGTCATTTCATTAGACAACACGTTATCGACAACACAATAAAAATGATGCATGTTCGTAGTAAGGAGCAAGCGGCAGATTTATTTACTAAGGCACTCGGGAACGAGGCATACAATCATCTACAGCGCAAGTTAGGACTCGGTTTTCCCAGCAGTCCAACTTTTGGGGGAGTATGGAATCATATATACTCCCTCCGTTCCGGTGGGATGTTTACACTTGCTTTTTACACTAATATCAAAGCAAGGGGCAAAACTACACAACTACCCTCACCTTTTGCATACCCTTACCTTTTGCATAACCACCAGAGAAAAAGAAATAAAAAAAACCTCAATCGCCCATCTATCATTCTGACATTCACATTAACCTCAACAAACATATACACCGAGTCAATGACTTGGGCGAGTAGCTTCGACTCGTGACTCGATTCTTTCCCATTGAAACTTAAGTGCTTAAAAGACATGTGTCTTATTCCGGATACATCTCTAAAGACACCGGACGAGTCAGCCTCGCCGGATAAGCTTCTGAAGAGATGTGACAATAATGGTGGATTGTTGAAGATTTATGATGATGTTGATGGTGATTTGATGAGATTTATGTGAATTGTTGGAGATTGATTTTTTTTATATGGTGGATTGTTGGAGATTTATGATTTATGATTTATGATGATGATTTGATGAGATTTATGTGGATTGTTGGAGATTTTTTTGATGATGTTGATACAATAATTCGTTCTTGGTAAATTTATTTGACAATGTTGATGGTGATTTGATGAGATTTTTGGTCCTTTGAGATAAGGATGAGAGGGTAAATTCGACATTTGGCACAACTAACCTTCCGAAAATAGAAAGTGTAAACATATGACTTATACCCCCCGATTAGGAAAGTGTAAACATATGACCGGAACTGAGGGAGTAGTAAATAATAGTAAATATGCTAATTAAGGAGTGTTAATATTATGTAAATGTTAAAACGAATAAACTGATAGAATAGGAAGTGATTGGGGAATATGAAGTGATACCTATTCTAGGCGTTAGATACACTCACTCATGTATATAAGCAGCAGTTGTAGAAAGCAATAACACAACGTTTTTACTCCTTTCTTCATCTTCTTCTGGTTTTTTCACTTCTTTACAAAGGGAGTAGTAAAATTTGTTGTTATCCAAATTTAGGTTTAAACGTTCCACTGTGATTGAAAGGTCTTAGTCTAATAATTGAGACGGATAGCTAGTGACATTATTGCGAGTTGGGGGAATATGTTATTGCGAGTTGGGGGAATATGTTATAGTTTTTAATAATTATGGGTAATTCTACATGGTAACCCTGTATTTTTTCAGATTCTACGTGGTAACCTTACATTTTCAAAACACACACGTGGTAACCCTCTACTCTATTAATAGTTATTTGCATGACCCTGAACCCGTATTCCGTCAACTTTTCCGTTAAGTAGCTAACGGAAAGTGACTTTGCTAATTTAATTTTGTGTTTTTTCCACATGGTAACCCCGTGTTTTAAAAATTTCTATACGATAACCCTATTTTGTACAAAACTCGCACGCTTAAAAACATACTCATTCAATTAATCAATTTTCTTTCGTTTTCGCTCGATTACCCTATCCGCTTTTAATATGCTCATGCTTGGAGAGTTGGAGGCATTTTAATGAATTGTCTCCACCTCCACCTCCTTGATGTTATTAATTTTATTATTTGGATTGTTCCCAACACCCGAACAATTGATTATTTTGCCTTTTTCGGGCGCATGCCTATTGATTCGGTCAAAGTCTCTCATCCAACGAATGGATGAGCCCCAAGGAGAGAAACAAAGTTATTCACCTTGTAGACAAAAGGAGATATAGAAACTGAGCCTCAAAAAAAAATCCATCAAACACATTCCTCCGATATCCTTTATAAAATATCTTCTTTTGATATTGAAAAAGCCTTTAACAAGATCCTCTAAATTTCAAAGTAACAAAAAACTCATAGAAGCGAAATGAAGGAGATTTAACGTACTCCTGTCATTTAATGGGTGAGGTTGGACATTTTTTAGTGTAATCGAGAGAAAAATGATTAATTGAATGAATATATTTTTAAGCATTCGTGTTTTGTACAAAAATAGGATTATCGTATAGAAAATTTTAAAACACAGGGTTACTGCGTTGAAAAAACACAAATTAAATTAGCCAAGTCACTTTCCGTTAGCTACTTAACGGAAAAGTTGACGGAATACAAGTTCAGGGTCATGCAAATAAGTATTAATAGAGTAGAGGATTACCACATGTGTGTTTTGAAAATGTAACGTTACCACGTAGAATCTGAAAAAATACAGAGTTACCTTGTAGAATTACCCAATAATTATTTATCTTTGATATAGAATGAATATGAAGCCTTAGTATTTTATTTACTACGTTTTCTTATTAAAATAGAGCATTTCTCTGACTTGTATTTCATCTTGTATCCCATCATCTCTAACTTATGACCTTTTACTCTTTTTTTTTTTTTTGTGCATCGACCCTTCACTATTCATTTAATATGATTTACACCTCTTCTTTTGTATGATCAAGTATTATGTTTTATAACAAGAAGTAATAATGTGAGTATGTGACATAAAAATAGAAAATCTTCATGCTTATCTAACACTCAAAATATCTAATCTAATAACCTAAAATTGGCATATCATAAGAAGGTAATTATAAAATATAATATAGGGTGTTAACAAATAAGCAATTTTAGAAGCATATTATTTTTAATCTTTTTAAGAAATTTTGCTATAATTATACTATACTAAATTTGTCATATTGTTCATATATAATTCCAAATGTATACAACTCCTTATCAATTCGTATTTTGGATATATCCTTCTAATAGTATTTTATTAAGGCTAACAAAATTAAATTAAAAAAAATTAAATATTCTTGTTTTTCCAATATTCTTTCCTATAAACAATGTATGGAGTATTATTTAAAGGGTTGTACTTTTTCACATACGGATTTTTACTCTTTCACATACGAAATTTACTCATTCACATACGACTTTTACAATATTACCCTTATCATTTTTTCACACCCTCACCCAATTATTTTTTCCTCTTCCCTCATCTCCAATCACCACCTCCTGCCCTGCACTTCGCTCCGGCCGACCACACTCAGGCCGACCTAACGCCGGCCGACCACCCTCTGTCCTGCACTATCCCTCTCTCCCTCGTCCGGACTGCCCTCTCCGTTCAGTAACTCCAGCCTTCCTCATGTTGGATTTATGTCCAGAATCAAATTAATGTAACCCGGTTTATATTCTATGTAACCGTAACGTTTTGCTAAAAGCCGCTTACGGACCGAGTCTTCAATGAGTTTAAGGACTCGTGTAGAATTAAACGGGCCCATTGGGTCACACACAAGATGAATACGGTGTTTCTTATTTTCAGTCGGGCTGAAATATGGAAATAGGGCTCTAATTAGATTAGACCCAGCTGCGATTAAGGTAAGAGTGTTGGAGGATGTGTCTTCGACAATATTGCGATCACAGTAATTTTAAATTACGTACTTTAAATCTCATGTTAAGAATACAAATTGGGAAAGTTACTCCTAGTCAACTGATCGACATTTATCAGTAATGATTGGCTTACTAGAGTTTGACATTACTGTCATATGATGGTGTTTAGACCGGTTGATCCCTTTAAGGTCATATCTCAAGGGAATTCGATTTTAATTGATTATTTAATTAATCGTATGGGATACGGGTTAA
>JAGPOY010000614.1:0-22837 GCA_018983105.1 Silene uniflora | reverse complement strand
TAATAATAATAATAATAATAATAATAATAATAATAATAATAATAATAATAATAATAATAATAATAATAATAATAATAATAATAATAATAATAATAATAATAATAATAATAATAATAATAATAATAATAATAATAATAATAATAATAATAATAATAATAATAATAATAATAATAATAATAATAATAATAATAATAATAATAATAATAATAATAATAATAATAATAATAACAATAATAACAATAATAACAACAATAACAATAACACCTAGGTTGGTGTTAATGGAGGATGAAGAAGTGGTGAGGAAATGTTGGTGTTAATGGAGGATGAAGTATGAAGAAGTACTAAGGAAGAAGAAGGTGGAAAATGAAAGAGTTAAAGAGAAAAGTTACCGGTTTTACAGGTATCCCTTCCAAGGGATCAATCTAAGTTAAATGAGGCCAAACCCGAGATTATTCTCAGTTAAAAACGATGATAGATTAATCTGAGAAGAGGGGGCATAGGATGGATTATTCTCATGAAAAAACCCATAATATAATGCATACCTTTTGATAAAGAGATGTGGAAGAAAATAAATGACGAAATAATGTGTACAATAACTACTAGTGATATCTATTTTCTAATAATAACAAAGTATGTTTTCACAATAATACCAATGTAAAACTATTCATTAATACAGAGTTCCTCTTATATATATAAGTGGTTGTTTAGTTCCATCTTAAATCATGTAAAGTAGAACTTCCCATGAAATGCTTAAATGAGATTGATGTTGTTTGGTTGCCCATTTCAAGGAACTTTAATTCCTCCATAATGTAACTTCCCACGTGAATTCACTTCCCACATGACAGTCAACACCAATTTTGCAATTCACTAAATTTCCTAAGAAATTGATCTTCCTATAGTGAACCAAACCACCTCTAAGTATGGATGTGCAAAATGTTTCTTACGATATCAAGGAACAAGCGCCACACTTATGCGTTTTGACATAACATACCACGCAAGGAGACCTACACACTCAATCCTAGACGGGACCGACTTGATGGGCCGGCCATATGGAGACTCTATGCTCGCATTATGAGTAGGTACATGTCGGTCCTAGGTCTAGTCTCAAGTCCTAAAGAGAGTATCACAAGGTGATCAAAGCTTAGGTCGTTAAGCGTGTCTTCTCGGGGTGTACACACCCTAACAAGGTTATCACTAGATGCAAGCTTATCAATAAGGAAGAGACACGGTCAAAACATATTATCGTTATCGAAGGCATATGTTCCCGCTGTAGACTCTATACAAAAACGTTTTGGAAGCAATAAACGTGCATGAATGCAATCTAACATATTATACAATCTGTATGAATGCAACTAACTAAAGTGATATGCAAGCAAATGCAATTCTCCTAACATCACATAGATCCATTACCGCTTCACAAAATGTCACCACATTCTCATTGGCACATAAGATAAATAAGGGAGTAAGAGGTTGAAAGGATCATACCAAGCAATTCTTCTCTCCCTAAGATGCCTCGAATGAGGTGTACTCCGTATGTGAGAAGAGTACGGAAGCATACATATATATAATCTACACTACAAATAAAAGAACATGTTTTTGGTTTTTCATAAATTTTCAATTCTAACCTACAAATAAAAGAACATGCTCAAATAAAAGGAATCCTTTGTAGCGTTGAAATTTGGATCGAAGTGTTTAGCTAAACGAGTGATCATCGCCCCATTCACAATGAATTTCTTGTTATTCTCTTTGTCACTCAAGTCTAACCAAGCATCAAGTAGTATTTGGAACATATCGAGATTTGGCATCTTGTTATTCGCCCTTAACCGCATATCAAGAAGGGCTAAATCAAGGTTTGTGAAGTTGCAAGACTCCTTTCGAGCCACAAGTGTATTAGCCATAGAGCGGTGCCAAATTCTTATCCCCGGATAGTGAACTAGCAAGGCCGAACAAGCCTTATAGCTCTCGAAATTTTGCCCCGAGATGGCTTGCCAAACCGGTTTCGCCTCAAAGCAATAGGGTGTATGGTGGACCCATTATGTGGTATTGTTAGGCCGAAAACACCGGCGAAGGTGGTAAAACTTACTCGACGATCTTTGTTGGCAAGGCGAAACTCCAAGTATTTCATATCCTCAAACTTGGTTACCTTAAGGGAACATAGAAATTCCAATGTGAGGGTTGGATAAGTAGGCTCATTGAGGTTGAAAATACCTCCCAATCCCATAGATTCAAAGAAGGCTTTTGTGTCATCATGAATGCCAAGTTTTCGCAATATGTCGGGACAAATGCAACGGGTGGCTAGGACATGCTTAGAAGATAAAGCATCGAAAGTAGACTTATGAATTTCATCAATAAAAATTACCTCTGGAAACTTTGTCAATGGTGTAATGGTAGGAGGTTCCGGTATAGCTTCTACTTGAGCTTCTTCTCTAGCAACAATAATTTCCCTAGTAGCCATCACTTGCTTGGATGTCATTGCTCTTTGCCTCTTTGTAGGATTAGGCAAAGTTGGAGCCTTGGTGTTCCGTTTTGTTCTTACCATGTTCTTGAATCTTTGACAAAGTAGTACCAAATTGACTTAACAATGCTTGACAAATAATCTTCAATCAACTAATCAAGCTAAAATCAAACCCAAATTGGATTGTACCAATTTCGAATTTCTCAAACCCTAGGTTTGGGTGCGATGATTTTGGGTGATTTAAGTAGTTTTGGAGTCAAATTAATAGTATTGGAGTGATTATTTTGTGTCAATGATTAATTTGCAACAAATTTGAGTGATTTTGGTTGAGTATTGATGATTTTTGATCTGGGTAAGAGAGGTTTTTGATGATAAAAGAGGGTTTTTGTGTTTTTAGGAGATGAAAAAATGAATGAATGAAGAAGAAAGGGGGGGTAGGACGACATAAGGAAGCCCGCCCTTGAGTGACCCGTCCTTCCCTGCACTCGACCCGCCCTGGTCTGGTGACAGGGTCAAGGTCGGAGTTGTACTGGGAACCCGCTCGACCCGCCCGGGTCGCAGCTTGCTCGCCCGGGTTCTGGTACATGACTCTTTTTCTTCTTATTTCCTCTGTTTTGCCCGCCCTTCCTAGCTATGGGTAGCTCGGGGCTCCTACATAAAGTGCGGGACAATGCATTGGCTTGCTAAAAACGTCCCCACACTTCGTCTTTGCTTCATCTACACTCGTAAAACACAAATTAGAGTACCCTCCTTCACTTCTCCCCGAAATTTTTGTACATTAACTCAAGATCAAGAGGTACAAGATGGCCTTGTATCCTTCTAGGCATGCAAAATATCAAACACGGTGAAACAATTAGAAACACACTTTGAGGAATGGACTTCCCCAAGGTATAAGAGACAAAAACAAAGTACAAGTAAACACAAATAAATCTACTAGTGAAACACCGTCCCCGGCGACGGCGCCATTTTGATAGGTGTCGTCAATCTATCAAACGATATTTGTACTCAACAAACTAGCAAAGTAGCAAGTACAGGTCGAACCCAAAGGACGGGTAACTACTATTAGCAATCTATTTGTCTCAATTATGCAAAGTCAAGTCTCAAAGGTAACAATTGGTTTGGAGGAATAGATTATCAACTAAGGCAAATAAAATGCAAGTATAATGTGGGTATAATCAAATAAAGAGAAATACTAGGGTGTCATGGGGTCATAGGGGATGATTAGAGGTAGAATACATGTAGTCAAGTATTGGGCCGATTGATTGAGGGCATAACGAAATAGGGTCGAGGCTTCCGATTTTACAACCCTTAGGTAGGAAAGGGTTAGCGACACGCGTACACCCTAACTCCCCTACTACGCCTATGCACGGTCTATCCCTCAATCGAGGCTTCCGATCTTACGACGAAGGTTGAATAGTAGTCTAGCAAGCCTTGAGGCTTCCGATCTTACAAGGTATGCTTGGACTAAAGAGAATTAATGTGTGTTTTATCTTTCACACATTTCATCAAATATAAAGCATGCATAAGACTAGATAACATAATAACAAGTTTAATCAATCAATTAATCCTCAACATCAACATGTATTCATCCCAACAATCATTCACCTAATCACCCATTTACCCTAGTTAGGTAACTACTCACTAATCATGATGGTAAGATTGCAATTAAGGACTAAAGAGTAATTAGCATATGAAAAACATGATGAATGATCAAAGAGATTAACAAGTAATTAAAAGGATTAGGGATTGTACCAACTTAAGGAGATTTGAACAATAATGAAAATAAGAAAAAACCCTTTGATAAATGAAGAAATGTCAATTCTCCAATTACAACCCAAGTATTCTTCAATTTAATCTATGATTGTTGTTGAAAGATTAAGCTAAATTAAAGAGTAATTAAAGAGTTGATTACAATCGATCATAAGCTAAGTAGTCCTATTATACCCCTAATTCTCTATATTAGGCTAATGGGGAAGAGAGGGTATTTATACTAAGTGTTAGGATTAGATTAGGTAGAGGTGGAGTGTTGTTCAAGGAGATGGCGGAGTGATTAGGGGCAGTCGGGGTCGAAAAGAAGTCGTCTCGAGCATTTGTAATTCGAACCCGCTCGGCTCGGGTACGACCCGCCCGGGTTCTCCAAGTCGCCCGGGTCCTCAGTACAAATGCCCCCTTTTTGCTTCGTCCTATCACAAAACCCGTGGGGGTGCCTTCCTAGCCCATGGGGGCTTCTCTACTTAGCTCCAATTCTTCACTTAGGCCTTTGGTTCTGTCTCCTCTACATGCTTGGCCCTTGAATGTCATCTATTTACCTCTGAAATGCTCCATTTACGCATGGCTTGGTCCTCCACCTACAAGCAATCACAAATCCGATAGAAAACAAATAGGAAGCTAAAGAGGTCGAAAGGACCCTAATAAGTACATAAAAAGCATGTAAAACAGGGTTCGTTAAGGGGGTAAAGTGGGTCAAATGAGTTCACATCAAATATCCCCAAACCGAACCTTTGCTCGTCCCGAGCAAAGAGGTGACTAAACCATGACCCTTATTAATGCTACTACTACTAATATAACCGATATGAGACAATTAGCGGGTCTCACTCCGCCCCTTCAACTCACAACAAGACACTTATGAGGTAAAGTGTTTTCTTGCAATGCAAGGTGAGGCTTGCCAAAATGGCGATGCATCCAACATTAAGCACAACAAAATAGCAATGGATGCATCTATAAAAAATGAACCACTTTCCTCATCTAAGTGGGCGAGTCTTTGTGTATTTGAGTCAGGTAGGAAATGCGGTCTCAGGGTCTCAACAAAGTGTCAACTCCCTAAATCTAGCTAAGCATATAAAAGTGACAACCAAGGTGCCAAGAAACGGATTCTAGGCGGGTAAAGGGGAAAACACTTGTCATACTCTCTAAGGTTAACATGACATACACACGAGATTCGACTCTTCTTTTAGACTCTTGACCACATATGACCTAGAAACCAACTCTCACGGGTTTAGCTCATCGCTCATTTATAAGGAACGGGTGATTTTGTGTAAACTAACCAAATCACTCAAACTACTACGACTTACGAGATATGCCCGCAATCTAGTGTGGTACTTCATCCTACAACCGTAATTAGAAACATTATGCACAATTTAAAAGGCAAATGGGTTGTAATGGGTCTTGGGACAAGGTTAAAGGGAATTGGCTCGAGTGCCGTTTGGACATGTAGGGCTAAATCGAGTAAGGTAGCCACCTATCTTCCCATAATACAAGTCCTAATTGCAAGAGCTTTTCTTCTTTCAAAATGTGGTGAAACAATCACCATTCTCAAGCATAATCTTTACATATCAAGGCTCATTTTCAAACATCAAACCATTTATTAGCAACTCATTTTATTATCTCTTTTTGATGTGCAAGAGATGTTGATCAAAATTGGAAAGCGGTAAATCAAGTATTTTCTTTTTCCTCTTTTCTATTTTGGAAAGCGGTAAATCAAGAGATGTGCAAGAGATGCATGTTGTCTCATAGGTAGGAGATTGCTTCTACCACTGAACCACTAAGGTTTAATGAAATATAAACACACAAATATACATATATTGTTTTTTTCCAATATTAATGGGGGTGAGGGTTCACCCCCATCACCTCCTATAAACCCGCCCCTTGTTAGTGTAAGTGCTAATTTCCTCTTCTGAGATTGCCCTAATTGCCAGGAAGGAATACTCCTTGTGAACACACATACAAAAAAAAATCTTATACTCCCTATTCCATGTTCTATACTGTATTTTTTTATCACCCTATCTAATCAAATGGAATAAAGTATTTTTGTTTTCTTGGAATTTTTGTTTCTCCCTTGTACCCTCAACTTTTTGATTTTCTCATTATACCCTTTTTTCTGTAGACACAAAAAATTGACGAACAATAAATCTTGGTTACGACTTCAGAGAACGATATTTTTTAAAAAAAATAAAATTGTACGTCTTTATGGGATTTTCGATTTGAAAAAAAACGGATAATTCACGTGGTACCCTTTAATTATGTTACTTTGCACGAAATACCCAAATTTTTTATCCGGAAAACTTAAAGATGTCAGAACTTATTTCAGAAAGTGACGAATTTTTTTCTAGATCGCTCATCTTTCCGAGAACTACAATTTGAAAAAAAAAAGAAATGTCGTATTTGGATCCCGTTGCTAGGAGTTATTGTGCGTCAAAGTTTTTTCGACCGAACAAACTTCAAGTGATCATATCTCTTGGTCACGAGTTCCAAACTCGTCAAACTTTTTTTTTAAATCGTGGATCTTGGAAAGATGATCGATTTGAAAAAAAACATCTTCACTTTCAGAGTCCGTAAATACGAGTTATGGCCTATTTAAGTTTTCCGGATCAAAAATTTGGGTATTTCATGCAAAATGGCAAAGTTTAAGGGTACCACGTGAATTATCCGAAAAAAAATCGTTGTCTTTTAAATCGGTCAGTCATTTGACGAATAAACTTTGACTCACTATCACTCTTGGGTACAAGTTTCGAAAGATATGATTTATATTTTCAAGTTCACTGCCTTTGCGAGATCTTTGAGTTGGAAAAAAAAATTCGTTTTCTGAAATTAGTATCCAAGAGTTATGCCTAACCAATTGTTTTTTTTTTCGAAAGAAAGGGTATACGTGGAAAATAAAAATAGTTGAAACTTGAAAACTAGTAAGCAAATCCCTATTTTTATCAAAAGGTCTTGCTTGTGACCGTCACATGCTTAAAACCTCTCGCAATTCCTCTCCCACGTGCTCTCCCACTTGCAGCTTGTGAGAGGTTATAAGCTTGTGACGAAAAGTGTCCGTCACAAATGAGAATTTGTGTATTTTCAAAAGGTCTAATACAAATATCAATATTACATCTAGATGAACATTTATCAAGTATAAAACTCTTCCCCGATTAATTGTAATTTTTTTTTTACCGCAAATTTTTTAAATAAAAACAAACAAATAATCAGAATCGATGAAATAATAGAATTTAAGGCATTCAAGTTCTATTTGGCCCATGATCTCCAAATTTCATTATATGACGGTTCAAACAATTACCAGTTGGATAGTAAGAGCAAAAATTTTATTGTAAGTAATCCCTTCGACCGGGTGATTGCCCAAATTTATGGGAGAGCTTTGCGAACAAAGTTGGCTAGATTAAGCAAGTGTTGTGAGTGTAGTGGAGTGCGGGTCACTTTCAAAGCATGTCATGGCATGAATGTGAGGTATCAGGTTCGACTCCCTACATGAGCAGTATGCGGTTATTGTACGAGGAGTTTCGGGGTCTGTTAAAATAGAGTGCCGGTTTACCGTGCTGTCGCGTATCTCTCGGAATTTGGTCTCTCGAAGGTGTATCGTCCTAGGCTGCTAATGAGAGATGTTCCTCGTTACCAAAAGAAAGTTGGCTAGATTGATAAATCAAAAAAAAAAAAACTTGGCTAGAATGTGCATATATATGATTCAGGGAGTCGGTTTGAAAAGTAATAACCACCTTACCACTCCCACCACCATCAGAGTGAAATTTAAAGAACACTTCTCGTTCTTCAATCGGTGAATAAAATAACCTAAGGAAGTATGCATGAAAAAATCTAACTATGAATAAAGTTAATAGATTATGCTTTAAGGTTATGTCTCATATGCATTGATGATGAAACTCTAATTATACAAAAGAAAATATATCACACTTGATTAATAATTCGCCAAACACAATAGAACATAATATTGACATCAAGATCAATGATGGGTGAAAATTTAATCGAATAATTGGCAAACTAAGCCATACGTGGTAAATAAGCACAATTATGGGAACTCATATTGTAAATGATTTATTCTTAAAAAAAGAAATTGTAAAAGAAGAGAAGGATTGGGGTGGGAATTGGGGTATAATAATAGGGATGGTTAATTTAGTGGAGGTAGAGATAAATTTGGCGGAATTTTATTGAGCCGATTTACTCTTAGTCTTAGGGGTAATTTGTACATATTGAGGCGTTTAGGGGTAAACTGTACCTAACCTCAAACGTCCGTAGCCAATTTGATACTTTTCTCATTTAGGAAGTGTTAAACATAAAATAATCGGTAAGAAGTTATTTAAAAATGAGTCCGTATTATTTAAATTTAGTATTAAAGAGGGAATGTTTTTCCTAATAGATATCTTTATTAATAATATAAAGTTTCCTAGATAAATTTCGATAATCCTCTACTTCTTATATGTCATAGGGAAGTCCTCGTCTCCGGTCGCCGTGAGAGGTGTGCGTGTAATGTAGGATTCGTGTGTTGAAAATGCGTATATACTTTATGCACGAGTTTGACTTATAATATTGAATGTCTCGGGGAATTGATTTCCTTGAGGATATTATAGTTTAAGTTCAGGTTTATTGGGTAACGACATCAATTTGATTCGTATATTAACTATCTTAACGGTAATTATGTAATGAAATTTTTGTAGACATTTTTATGATTGTTCTCTCTTACTTTTTACACTTTAGTTTCTAAAATTTCAAATGAAATAAGTATTATTTATACAGTCATGAATCCTCATGATTCTCTTGTCAACGAACCTCGGTTTGAAAATTTATTAATAAATTATAGTTATGGAAAACTCATTTTGTAAATGATTAATTTTTGAAAAAAAGAAATTGTAAAAGAAGAGAAGGATTGGTGTGGGACCTGGGGTATTCTGTTTGATGGTAATAGGGGTGGTTAATTTAGTGGAGGTAAATATAAATTTGGCGGAACTTTATCCAATCTGCTCTTAGTCTTAGGGGTAATTTGCACATATTAAGACGTTTGGGGGTAAACTCTACCTAATCACAAACATTTGGAGGCAATTTGAACTTTTCTCATTTAGAAAGTGTTAAAATAATCGGTAAGAAGTAATTTAAAAATGAGTCTGTAGTAAAATTTAGTATTATAGATGGAATGTTTTTCCTAATAGATATCTTTATTAATAGTATAAAGTTTCCTAGAAAAAATCCGATAATCTTGTACTTCTAATATGTCATAGGGAGTCCTCGTCTACGGTCGATGTGAGAGGTGTGCGCGTAGTGTAAGGCTCGTGTGTGGAAAATGCGTATGTGCTTTATGCACGAGTTGAATCTTGAAAATCTTGGGGACTTGATTTCCTTGAGGATAGTATAGTTTAAGTTTAGGTTTTTCCGGTGACGACACCGATTTGATGCATATATTAACTATCTTAACGGTAATTGTGTAGTGAAATTTTTGTAAACCTTTTTATGACTCTTATGTCTTACTTTTTACACTTTAAATTTATAAAATTTCAAAGGAATAAAGTATTATTTATACAATCATGAGTCATGACTCTCTTTTCATCCAAGTCTGGTTTAAAAATTTATAACTAAATTTATCTCAATTCTTCTGGTATGCGTCCTTGATTCAAATCTTAATTGTCGTTAGGAGTCGTTTCATTGATTAAGAAATTGAAACGACACAGCAAGATCCAATTCATGTGAATTTTTTCTTGTCGTCAATTCACGTGAATTTGGCAAAATCGTTTGGTATTTGAATTCCCCTATTATGTTAACATTAGAAATCCCTAGTTTATTAGATGTCTACATTTTACCAAAAAAATTGTCAATCAAACAACTCCACATTTTGTAATTTATGTGATTTTTCAATCTTCAAGTTTTAAAAGGGGCGGCCAAACAACACATAAAAGTACACAACTAACCGTGTTTTTATCTCCTGTCAAACAATAAATATTTCTGAATAAGAGGCTATCAACCATAAATTTGGTATTACAAGACCTCGATTCCTTTTCAAAAAACCACTATCTTAACTTTATATGATAAAATTCATTCCCCTCTCGCTAGGAGAGTTTTCAGTCCTCTCATTTTGACAGTTTTCGTCCCCAATAATTGATTTGTTTCTTCTTTTGATAAATAGGTGTTGATTTTTATGTTATCATTGTCATGGAAGCTAAGTACCCAAATAATGGTCTTTTATACAGTAGTACGGAGGACTTTGTCAAATTATTGGTTACAATCTATCAAATCACATAAGCACAATTATGTTCAAAATGTTGCAGATTTCAAGACCCTACCATAAAGGATTGTATCGCGAAACAACATTATAATTAGACCTAGCAAACGGGTCAAGCTGGTCGGGTCAATTCGAATTCTGGTTGTTCAATTGTGCAAGAATTCGGGTCGGTTGAGTCAGTTCGGGTTATTTTTGGGTGGGTTGTTATCAATTATTGGTTGGGGATCTCTTGTAGGAATGTTGCTTGGTTAGCTAAGGTGCAAATTATTGTTTATTAGCATTTGTAAAATGAAAGGTGTCAAAACTGTATGATGTATTGCTATTTATCAATGAAAAGCTTACCTTTTAGCAAAAAAAAAAAAAAAATAAATAAATAAATAAATAAATTGTTTGGGGTTAACGATTTATATCTAATAATACACATTCAGGTCGAGTTGATGCGTCATTTAGGTATTAGTAAGATTCGAGCACTCAATTCAAATGCGGATCGGGTTCGGGTCAGTTCTGTCAGATGTAGTTGTAACTAAGGATATGCGGATGCTGAACAAAAAAAAAATTAAGTTAGATCTTTATTTTATTGAGAATTTATATTTTCCAATTTTTAATTTATATTCGATCAAGTTTGACACATTTGATTTCGTTTTTTGAATTTTTATTGATTAGGTGATTTGTTTGCTTAATAAAAATCAAATCTTAAGTTGAGTTAACCCATATATCTTTCAACTGGAGTACAAAACGATTAAATTAAGTTAATTTTTATTTAGCTCAGAGCAGCTAATTTAATATATTATTCTGAGCATTTTGATTGATTTTTAGTATCTACAACACGATCTAATTTTAAACTCAAGATTTCAGTGATTAATAGTTGATATTCCTTCTATCATGATCATTTATTTATTTATTATTCTATTTAGAGAATTTTTATTCATTTTTTTACTTTTCTAATATTAGGCAGATTTTTAATGAGTAATTTGATTATCTAATTTTGCTATTGTCCATTTCAACCACTTATTATCAATTAACTACAATAACAAACGATCCCTTCCTCTCTCTTTGACTTTGTGTCCAAAGTAAAAATAAACAAAAGATCAAACGGATCACTATGATGATTTTTTACTGCACGTTCTAATTCTAAACTCGAGATTTAAATATTTGTAGTTCATTTCTGGGCACCCACATTCAAATGGGGCTTGACTTTTGCAAATATTGCTGATTGTGCAAAGCCTGCAGACGAGATTTCTTATCCACAGCAAGCTGGTAGGCTTCTTACTCAAATGTCATACTATTGTGATTTGTGAGTCTATCACTACAAATTATTTACGTTTATTTAAATTTGAAATAAAAAATAAAAGTAAAAAAACGCATTGGAATAAACAGATACAGAGTATTTCCTAGTGTATGTCAGGTATTCATTTGAAAAGTACTAGAAGTTGTTTCCTTTGATCAAACTCATACTTACAGCTTACACTAAATATAATGAGAATTTGAGGATTATTATTTCCTTTCTCTATTAAAAAAACACACACTATATTACTGTGAGTAAACAAAATTGTTGTCGCTGATCAATCTTATGATTCAATTTCTCATTTTTTTTCCCTTTTGCACCAAAATATCGACTTTTGAAGCAATGGTTATTACTGGAGCAATATGGGCTAGATACAGTACTGTGGTCATACCGGTAAGCATAACTGTATTACTTTCTACAATTCCTTCCATAGTAAATTGTTCATTTAGTATTTAAGATTAAACAATTTGAACTTTGATCAATCCTTTTTTATAATTTTATTGCACTTTTTTTTAAAAAAAAATATAAGTAATATATTACATCCAAAAATTAATCAAATGCGATTATTAATTTTACTTTCTATACTCGTTACAATTGTAAAGAGAATATTACCAACCTATTACATGTGTCATTGTGTCACAGTTTCACAGACACACTTGTGAATATTTCACATTGTTAAATAAGGAGAGACTAACATTTTAAAACTTAAAACCAACTACTTATTCTGTACACTATTAATTAGTTTTTGAGTGGAAACTACCTTAGCATAAGTGAGAGCATGTTTGGCCGAGATTGTTAAAAATGAGTTTTTGTTTAATTTCTTAAAAGCAGTTTTCGAGAATCAGAAACATCAAATAGCTGTTTCTATTTTTATGGGCAAACATGTGTTATTTGAGTTTTTTAGAAACTATTTTTAACTTTTAAATATAGGATGTGTTTGGCCAAAAAGTGTTTTTGAGTCCAAAAACACTTTGAAAAGCTAGGCCAAACACACACTGAATTATCTTTTGTATGGCTCAAACTCGTTGAAATTTTTTACAATGTTCTATAAAATAAAAAGGAATAATACTTTATCCTTGGTGTTTTTTTTTTTGTAAATAACCCACGTTTTATGTAACAAATTTTACAAATAATCACCTTATATGTCATTTTTTACTAACAACCAATTTTATTCAGACTAAATTCAGAAAATTAGTATCTAATATTGATTACGCTAACAATTTTTATTAAACCCGATATAATTACGAATTAATGAAATGAAACTTAACTAAAATACCTAAACAACCCTTATTTATTACCCACCCTACCCTTGTTCTTTTAAATCACTACCTCTCCTTTCTCAATTAACACCAATTTCCTCCGTCAACTTCATTGTTAATTTCGTTGTTACCCAGATGATAAAGTTTAGTTTTTTAGTTTAATTTGAGGTTTTAAGGTAAAACAATTTGATGTTGAAGTTACCAAGATGATAAATTTTGCAACTTTGTGAGAAAAGTGAGGTTTAATGGTGGAAAAAAAATTATCTTGAGGTTACTCAGATGAGTGATTTTGGTTGACATCGAGATTAGGGAAATTTAAGCAAGAAAGTTGGATACTTTATGCACAAAAAATGATTTAAGCCGAGAAAATGAGCTCTTAAAGTGACATCAATCTCAAAATAAGGCACCTTTCTTGAATATGAGAGTTTTATCAAGCAAAAAGGCGTCACTTATTTTACTAAACCCACTCGTAATAAAATAATAGTACGGAGTGCAGTGGCGGACCCAGAAATTTAGTTCTAAAGGGGCACAAAAAAAATTTGACGCGTTATTTATGTTTAAGACAACAATTTTATATTTTAAAGGTGTATTTTTTCCTATAGATATGTTTTTTCAAAAAACAATGTTTAAAAAAAAAAAGTTTTTAAACTTTGTTGTATAATATATAAGAACACTATAGTACTTAATTTAACAAGAAATGTAAGTAGTTTAATGGTTTAGAGCTTGGCAAGTCAACTGAAGGTCAGGGGTTCGAATTTTATATCAAATATCACCTAGAAAGAATTCAACACTTCAACCAACTATGCCATGATAACTTAATGTCTAATATAAATACTTATAAAAATTTATTTCCGAAACTTCATGGGGGGCACCTGCCCCCCCGGGCCCCCCCTTGGATCCGCCCCTGCGGAGTGGGGTGATTTTTTATTTTTTAAATTTTCCAAATTAGATGATGAGTAAATGTGAAGTTATTGATGGTTTCTTCAGATTTGAGAACAGATTTCAAATAGAGACATGTTTGGCATACATAACTTTGAACTAAAGAAACAGATTTGAGAACAGATTTTAAGTAAAACTTGCAAATACAACTGAAGATGTTGATATTAATGGAGACAAAAGGGGTAGTGATTGAAGAATACCAATTGATTTGGGATTTTATGATTTCAATTGTTTTTTTTTTTGTTTTTTTTTGGTTATGAATTAAGAACAAGAGTGGGGGTGGATAATTGGTAAGGATATTTTAGGTATCTAATTTAAGTTTAAGTCATAAAATTGTAAGTAGATCGTGTTTAATAAAAATCCTCAGCGTAATCAATATTAGCTACTAAATTTCTGGATTAAGTTGTAATTAAGGTGGTTGTTAGTAAAAAAGGGGACAAGTAAGGTTGTTATTTGTAAAAATTGGTACATAAAACGTGGTTATTTAAAAAAAAAAAAAAAAAAAAAAAAAAAAAAAACGCATTCTTATTAGTTCCTTATTTCCTGATAACATAACCATTTCTACAATAATCTAGCTTTCTTGACAATATTAAGCGCAAGAAAGTCATACTTAGATACTACATTATACGAAATAAAATTACAATATCATTCTAAGGAACAACTAAAGATGATATATCTGTGTCAGGTATTAAAACATTTTGGTGGATTATGGTAGATTGGGGACGAGCTTCATTCTCCACAACTTCTTCACTACTATAATCTCTAACAAACCATTCACACGATAGAATTGAAGTGAGATTAAAACAAGGTGCACTTACACCAAAAGGCCGTAAATCTTTTTAGAGAAGGCAAGCCAAAGAAGTATGCGACCAGTGGAGATGATTCTCCTGCACCTTGGTTGTAATACCCCCATTAATTAGAAAGCCTTCAACAAGGCCTTCCTAGAATGGAGGCGCTACACATCTAGGTTTCCCAAGGTAGTAATGCGAACAACTAAATAGAGGCATGTTTGGCATACATAACTTTAACGTTAAAAGAGTTAATAGATGTCCATAATTTAAATTACAATACTAAATACAAACCAAATAGAAATACACGGTGTATAATAAATAATGTCAAAAACTAAGAAATGCTAGTGGAGACACGCTAATCGAAAAACCGCTCCAAACCTCCAACCCATCAATATGCACAAGGCTACCGGTCAATCCACTGCTCCCCATATGATCGGAAATATGATATGGTTCACCACAGATTTTGAAAACAATAAAGGCCGGTGTCAATAATACGGGTGCTTACGATATAACATGAGTGTGAAATATGCAAAACATATGATATGCAAGAGTGTAGCATGACATTACAAGTCACCTCCAATCACCACTCCTCCTTCAAATCAACCCGGTGGCGGTATCACAACACCGCCACCAATAGCTAGACCGCAGTCCGTAAAAGGATATCCGGGACACGCCCAAAGTAACGAGCTCGGGCGCTAACCGGACCTCTGCCAGACGTCGTGACACCATACGAGTCCCTTCATGCTCAAGTTATAAACGTGCATGTCCACCAACCTCCGCCAAATACACCAACTTCCACATGTAACCAAAGTGCCACACAATGTATATCAAATAAATCCATTTCACATTAACATGAACCACAAAATGACATGAAAGCATGTACCCACAAATATCCCAATTCTTTAGTTACCCTTTCTTAATTTCATGTTATTGTTAATGTGAAGCTAATACTATTTACCCATTATCATGTTATCATGAATTTCCAATAACAATATAAAATCAACAACAATATCCCAACTAATAATGTTATAATGCAAATATGAGCACTACTATGAAATTCATGGTAAATAACACAAATGTAAAGAACCATATTACTAAGATCGAGTAGGGATACCCTACCTCTTGCAAATCTTCAACAACAAAAACAACAAGCACACTCAAGAAGGGCTCCTCTAAAAAGTCTCCTCCTACAATTTATTAAGGGAACACTATCACAAATATGCTCTATAACAGTATAATAATACTCATAAACCCTTAATTAAACTATGTAATTACCTAACACCCTAATTAAATACCTATCAAACAACACCCCCAAATTCTAGGGTTAATACCAAGAATAAGATGAGAAAAAAAGGTAAGCAACAACTTACAAAGACAAGGAAATAAGAAAGAGTGGAGCTTGAGCACAAATCTTCAAGATAAGGTAGAATCTTCAAAGAATAAGGTTGTAAGAATGTTTTGAGAGGCTTTGGGTGGTTGAGAGGGAGTTAGAAGTGTTTGGGTGGTTGAGAGGGAGTTAGAAGTGTTTAGGGTTTCTGTAACACCCTCATATGCCAAGGTACCTTAAGAAGGACCACCTTAGTATATAAGGATGCTACTAGCTCGGTTGTCCAAGGTTGTATGCATCATAGTAACAATAAAGAAACATACTTAACTAAAAATATGATAAAGTTTACAAGTCTTAAACAAAAACTCGGAAAGGACTGTCAGCTAAATAACGTGGCGACTCGGTGATGACAACGGCCATCTACTCCCTGCAAGCTATATCATCATCCATCTAAAATCATCACCTGCTAAGCCAACTGCCCACCATCCCCGAATGGATCACCACAATTTTGAAAACACAGAAACGGGGTCATTCAACTGCATAATCATAATAAGTACAATAACAACGGAAGCAATACGAACGACAATATAATCCACCACAATCCCCAACTCCCTCACTCACCAGTAATTGACTACACACCGAAGTATGTAGCCCTGTCAGGTTACCCATCGCAACAGGTAACCCTCACCACCGGTGGGGACCCGCAGCCTTACCACCTAATTCCCGTTCATCGAAACGAGCAAACCCCAGATCATTAATGTGCACATCTCCCTTGTGACGAGAGTCACAAGAGGCAAACATGGGAATGAGACTATCTCCCGACATAGTCCCATTACAATCACAACCACAACCAGAACTACCATCTCCTCCATTCCAATCGATCAATAACAAAAACTATAATCAAGCCAACATCAATCATAGTGCTCAAAGACAATTAAGCAATCAACTAAGTAGGGAAACCCTACCTTATTCGCAATCCAACAATCAACAGCAATCAATCAACATAAGGGCTCCTCTACGAATTCGTCACCTATTATAACAACAATAATCAAAATACAATACTACCAAACAACTACCCCAAAACCCCAATTAGGATTCGCATCATTTTCCCCCAAAGGACAAATAATCAAAGGCATAGTACTTACCGACTAGATCTACGCGAAAGAGACGTGAAACTCCAAAATTGATAACCTCTAGCCCTTGGAAATGATTAGGATAATTGAAGGAGTAGTAAGCGTCGTTTTTTTTTTTGGAAAAGGTGATTATGAAATATTAAAGAACTGACAAAACGTTTTATACTCCTTTAATCATGCTAATCCAAAACCGCTAATTAATCCCGTCAGACCGGTAACTCAGCCGTGTACTTCGAGTACTCGGCCGAATAAGCTTTAATCGACCGAGTCAACTCAAACTCGGTCCAGTTCACACTCGACAGAACCCAACCCGTAGACACCAAGCAGCCTACTCGGCCGAGTAAGCCTTACTCAAGCAAGTGAGCTAACATCATAAACCTGTGATTATAGTCTTCCCTCCTTAGAAACGAATTTCGTCCCCGAAGTTCACACCAATGCCCAAAACAAAAGTCAACATACCCGACCAAAAAGTAACATACCAACCAGAAGATTTAAACAACCTAAATAACTCGAAGAAACCAACATTAACCGGCTAAAACTCGATTAAACCACTTAAAACTGTCCAAAAGTTTGTGCGATCATCTCCTAACCCCCTTAAAAAAAAGGTTATGTCCCCGTAATTAAACATACCTGATCGAAAAGGTGAGGATAACGCTCTCTGATTGTCTCCTCTGCTTCCCATGTAGCTTCTTCCACATTGTGATTAGAGTACAACACTTTGAGTAGCACTGTTTCACCATTCTTTCTCTTACGCACCTTATGATCCAAAATTTCCTTCGGCATCGCGACATAGATAACTGCTTCATCCAACTCAATATGCTCAGCCTCAAGAACATGAACTCGGTCAGTCACATACTGTCGAAGTTGAGACACATGAACGACATTATGCACCTTATCAAGTGATGGTGGCAAGGCCAACCGATATGCCACCTCGCCAATTCAGTCTAGAATCTCATATTGATCAATGTACTTCGGGCTAGCTTCCCTTTCTTACCAAATCGCATAACACCCTTTATCGGTGACACTTTCAAAGGAGCTCTATCACCTTCCTTGAACTCAACTGTTCGACAACGCAAATCCACATAAATTTTATGTCGATCCTGGGCCTCTTTCATCTTTTGCCAAATCAACTTTACTTGCTCAACCATCTCATGCACCAATTCTAGTCCTAGAACCACGGCTTCTGCACTGTCATTCCAGCAAATAGGACTCCTACATTTTCGACCATACAAAGCCTCAAAAGATGTCATCCCAATACTGGTTTGATAGCTGTTATTATATGATCAAACCTCTATCAAATCTTGCCTATCTTCCCACATGCCACCGAACTCTATCACACAAGCCCCCAACATGTCTTCCAAGGTCTTAATGGTTCTCTCAGTTTGCGCGTTCGTCGCATAATGGAATACAATACTCATTTTCAAAGTAATCCCCATTAATTCCTGCAACTCTTGCCAGAACCGAGGAATGAACCTCGCATCTCTATCTGACAAAATGTTTTTCGGTACCCCGTGCAATCTTACCACATTCTGCAGATAGCCATTGCCCACTGAAGCTTGCTCCAAGTATCTTTCATTGGAAAGAAATGAGCTGACTTGTTTAGTCGGTCGACAATCACCCAAATCATGTTATTACCCTGCGCAGTTGTCGGCAATCCCACATTGAAATCCATCAATATAGACTCCTATTTCCATTCAGGTACTTCAAGTGACTGAATCTTACCTTGCAGTATTCGCTGCTCATCCTTGACTCTTTGGCAGGTCAAACACCTAGCTACAAACTCAGCTACATCTTTCTTTATCCCGAGCCACCAAAATGTCTTCTTAAAGTCATTATATGATTTATCACCACCCGGATGTATAGAATAAGGAGTGCAATGAGCCTCCGTCATAGTTGCTTTTCGCATCTCGTCATCTTCGGGAACACACCACCTATTATCGTACCGAACACTCCCACCCTCATGAATCTAAAATCGCGCCATATTACTGTTGCCTGTTCTCGCCTTCCAATCCAGAATTTTAGGATCCTGCAGTTGCTTTTATCGCAACTCATCATAGAACTCAGGTTCAATCGTCAAACTCCCAATATCATGCCCCTTGTGAATCATATAAATCCCCATCTTATTCACTTCATATTTCAGCTGCATCAGTGACAAGGCAGTGCATAAGGAATGCACGCTCTTCATGCTCAGCGCGTCAGCCACCACATTAGCCTTCCCTTCATGGTAGATAATTTCCATATCATATATAGTCGCAATTAGTTTCATCCACCGCCTATGTTGCGTATTCAGCTCCTTTTGGGTGAAAATGTACGTCAAACTCTTGTGATTTGAAAACACCTTAATGGTTGCCCCATAGAGGTAGTGTCTCCAAATAATCTTTAGTGGTTTGGTCTATGGGATGCAGAACAAATGAGGAGAAAGGCTTAGGGTTAAGGGATCAAGTAATCTGGAGTAAATATATGGTGGGGAAACTGGTTGACTAGGTTGCTGCAAAAAAAAGATAGCCTTTGGATCAAATGGGTCCATCAAATCTATATAAAACACAACAATTGGATGGACTACAGACCTAGCAATATATCAAGCTGGACATGGAGGAGAATTTGTAATACTAGAGATGATCTGGCCGCTGCTTACACCAATGGAAAGTAATGTTTTGATGGTGGTGTTTACACTGCTAAAGGATGCTAGATGTGGTTGAGAAGATAGTATCCAAAGGTCAGATGGGCGAAAATGGTATGGAATAACTGGTCCATTCTAAACATATCATCTTCACTTGGATAATTCTTAATGAATTCCTAAATACAAAAGCAAAATTTAAAAGACTGAGGTTTTGTGATGAGGCGACTAGTTGTCTCTGTGCTCAAGGTGAGTAAACACAGATACATCTTTTTTCTAGGTGTACAATTAGTAGAATGATATTCACTGAAATTAACAGGAGGAACAAGTTGAACATACCTCATGAGAATAGCTTGAAATATGGACTTACTATAAGAGGAACGAAGATGCAAAGGGGGATCCTTCTGACGGTGATAATGGCATGGCTCTACGATATCTGGTACCACCGGAATAAAGCTCGGATAGATGGGGTTCTGGAGAGACCGGAGAGGATTGCATCACGGATCATGGTGGAAGTCAGATCTAGAATTCAGTCGCGTCTAAAGATGCCTTTGTCAACTTAGGACCAAAAATGGTATGATGAAAGATTTGGGGACCGGTGGAGGTGGAGACAAATGGGATGAGAAGGAAGAAGAATGGAGAAGACGGCGTTGATTGGTTTCTTTTCGTTTCCATTTGAGTTTTGTTATATCGTTTTGTTGGTTCTAGATAGAGGTTCTTTATCTGGTTTTGTTTTGATGTGGATGGCGGATGAAAGAGTTCGCCTTTTAATAGCTCTGAGTGTAAAAAATAGTACTTTCCGGTTTATAATACATTTACCTTTAAACCAAAAAAAAAAAAGAACAAAAGATTTAGAATAAACCAAAAACCGACCTAACAGAGTAATACATGCCATATAAGAGAATGATGATAACCTAAGAAAATACCAACTAAGAACAGCAGTCATGAACCCAAAAAGTGGGGGAAGGGGCGAGGTAAAAGGGAACACCGAAAGGTTTCAAACACCGCCACACTTAAAGAACCGAGATGGATTAAACTCATCATCAACACCAAAAACTAATTCCAAATAAGGTAGTACAAGTCTTACAAGGGGATATGGGGGAGGGGTGAGTAGGGATGTCAATATCACCCGAATCCGATCAAAATCCGATCCACCCGACTTTAATGGACAGATAAAAACCCGACTTAAACGAATGACGGATGGATGATGGATGAAATGGATGACGGATGGATGACGGGTTGGATGAAAATTATTTCACCCGTCATCCATCCATCACCCGATAGTATTAGTTTTTCTTTAAAAAAATAGAATTTTACATTCTTAAATGTAAAATATTCAATTATGTATGCATTTTTGTTTCTTGCTTTTTCTTTAATTTCAATTACCACTTCAGATTTAGGTTATCCATTATATATCTCCACCTACAATAGTGTAAACAGAGACTTAATTGTGTTTTATGGAGTTGGCATAAGAGCTTTATGCAATTCTCACAAACCTCTGTAAAAAAAAAAGCATCCTTATTAAACAGACAAGTTTAAGTAAACTAAAAAAAATTATCTAACTTGACTTTTAGCGTAAATTTTCATCATTTTAACTTAATAAATGTAATAACTCGTTATCACCCGATCCACCCGTTTCATCCGTGGATGACGGATGGATGAATGACGGATGATAAGTTTCATGGATGACGGATGGGTTGGATGAGATTTTAAAGTGACGGATGGATGACGGATGTAGGTTCACCCGACCCGAACCCGATCCATTGACATCCCTAGGGGTGAGGGATGAAGAACACCTCCCTTATTGCGCATGTATGGCCAAAACAGTAGGAACAAACGAAGATCGGCCAAAGAGAAATCACACATCAACCTAAACCAAGGGAATGAATAAATAACCTATCAAAGCAATAAAATAAACAAATAAAAGGGAGAACTTCATCAAAAATAAGACCAAACTAATTAACAAGGCGACATGCAAAACAAAGTGTTACTTGGACAATTGTACAAATTAATAAATCAATTAGTGTTGCTTAAGACGGGCCATTTTGGTCTTAAGTAATAAGACGGGATTTTGTCACCATTTTACACTTAAATGTTACCACTATTGAAAAACAAGTTACCATAAGCTGTAACACTTGTTTTTCAATAGTGGTAACATTTTAATGTAAAATGGTGACAAAATCCCGTCTTATTACTTAAGACCAAAATGGTCCGTTTGAAACAAGAATTTGTGTTAATAAAAAGGTTTTAAGAAGTTGGAAAAAACTGACAATAGCAACTTCAAGACCCTACATGCACAAAAATTAAAATAATTAAATTAACTTTATGTTAAAAATTGAGTTAATATTGAGAAAGCTGCTGTAATCGTATAGAAAGTGACGAATTGCCGAAGATTGGCATAGGGACTGTCACATCTCCGATGATAGAGCAGGTAGAGAAGGGAAAAGTTAGGAGGAAATGGGAGGTGGCGGAAGCAAGGATTAGATTGATGTGACTGTAGACTCGACAAATCTAATTCGAGCTGAATGACCCAACTTGACACTTCAATTGAGGGCCCGAGTTTGACTCGTAATTCGAATTGATCCGGTTAATATGACCTGACATGAACGTTTATTGTTGCGCATTGTTCATTATTCCAAAAATAACTTCATAATAAATAACTTGAAAATATCTCAAATCACCTGCCTCAACCTGATCTAGCCTAAATTTGTGAAATTCAATATAAGTCGACCCAATCTTCTTGGCCTATTTATCATAACCCGAAATAGGAATTTGTGACTAAGCGAAGGCAGCTCTCTGGCTCCCTATCGACATTGAGAGATCTATTATGTATTTATGTGTGTATGGTGGAGGTGATAGTGGTGGTGCGGTCGATGGGGGTAAATGGTTCATAACAGTTTTGTGGATTTCATATTTTGACTTATTATACATTTTTGTGGTACTTTTTTCTAAGAATGATTGTAACAATTTCATAATATGCAGAAAAACTGGCCCCTCTTTAGTGTGAGTGTTGGTATGGCAGCAACAGGAGCATA
>JAGPOY010000613.1:0-21953 GCA_018983105.1 Silene uniflora | reverse complement strand
ATTTTATCTTATTGCAGACCATTTGTGGCTATTAAAAACGATAATCCCACATTTGTAATTGATTTTTTTTTTTGTATATGCATAATTGCATATCTTCGATTAACACATTTTTTTTGGATAATTTTAGTTTTTCTACGAAATTAGTTTATTTGCCTTTTTTAATTCTAGCAATTTGTTCTTTCTCTGTTTACTCTTTTTGTTTTATTTTTTTCTTTTTTTCTTTCTCATTTATCAATTCACGTAATTTATACGGTGTATCTCAGTGTAAATGAAAATGAAAAAAAGAAATGAAATATGTTCATGCAACGTGGGTGGGGCCATTTTTTGGATAAATAAAAAAATTGTACTTTCAACCACAAGGCTGAGTTGGCTGACAACTCAGCCTTGTGGTTGTTTATTTTATAAATAAGATTTCCCTTTCATTTTCTTATTAAATAGTGGACACCAATACTCAACTAGTCTAGCTAGTATTATACTTGTAGCTTCTAAAATTGAGAATATATGACGGAGACGTATTAAATATTCTACTAAGTTGTAACCAACTAAATAGGAATTACGTCATTTATATTCAACTTATTTGCAACTTACTACAAAGTGAAATCGTGAATGGAATTTTATTATGAAATATCGAGTAGTACATAAAACTCTTGGAGCATCTTATTTTTATAGGTTGGGCTATCAACTTTTACGATATGTTTTGCTATTATTCTCGATAAATTTCGACAGCGAAATGGATAGAAAACGATAATGTTTGCTTTATTTTAGAAATTCTCCGAGGCCTATTTGTACTCATGGATCACATACTGACTGATCGATCTTAGACCATCCACAACAACAAAAAGATCTATGTCTAAAGATGATATTTTTACAATAATCACTATACAACAACAAAAAGTATTAATCTAAAAATGACTTTTTGTCACTCTTATCCAAATGTGATGAGTTTGACAATGAGAATTGTGGGTGTTGAGTGGTATTTTATTCTTATTTTTTATGTGATCATTGTTGTTGTGTGGAGAAAAGACCCATTTAAAACTAATTGTTGTTGTATAAAGTTTTTGCTAAAAATTTCATCTTATGATAAGATGAGGTAGATGGGTCGAGGACCCACAAAAATCAACAAAAAGTATTTGTTGTTGTGGATGCTCTTATACTCTTATTCTTTGCACAAAGTTGGCTTTTAAAATCGCATATTTTTGCAACTAATTTACATCCTCCATTTGCTTTCACATTGTTTTACATTTGTCTCTTGAATAAAAAGAAATTCATGATTTTGGAGGGCCATGGATTGATTTCTAAATACTTTGATTTTCCTAAGTGTTTTGAAGTAAAGAAGGAGTCAATTATTAGATAATAAGTGAATAAATTGAGTGTAGACGATCAATTTGTCCATCAAAGACATTCCTAAAATAGAAAAGGTAAACAATTGACTGAAATACCCCGAAATGGAATTGGTGAACAAATGACCGTGACGGAGAGGTATTTTATTTTTTCAGTGAGAGAGATACTGAACAATACAAAATAAATAACTGAGACGGATGAAGTATTAGCAAATACTACGCCACTAGACACAACTATGCTTAATTAAACTTAACATCGTTGAGTTGAATTGAATGAAGCTAAACGAAGATTTACTTTGATTAAAGAAGAATCAAACTATAAACAAAGCTAACCTGGAGTAAGAAACTGAAATAATATGAAATCAAACTGAAAATAACAAAATCCAGGTGTTTTACTTTTAGACTACTTTCATATGAGCTCATCTTATGCCATCTTATCGAAAACTTTGTGGTCAAAGTTTGCTAAATAGGAGTATCTCATGGTAACACAAATCAAATAGTAAATGATCCCACATAACTCATAAGTGGCAAAGCCAGAATTTATACTCAAGAGCAAAGAATTTCAATGGAGATAAATGAGTAATAAGGAAAACTTGATTTTTTTTCGAAAATGTTAAACTAAAAACGCTGAAGTTTTACAGTACCAACAGAGTCGAACGCCCCTACCAACCATCCCTGGGCTCCAGCATCACCCACATGGGCCTTGAAATACTGAAATAGAAAATATTTGGGCCTTAAGAACGTTTGATGGTCTCTAACATCGGGTCAACTCGTAAGTTGAAACAAAGCCCAAAACTGATAAACACAATACTCGTTATCTTCATTCTTCAACCTGATTTATGAATCAAAATCGATCAAACAAACAAAAGTTAAAGAGAACAATTAAATAAATTAAATTAAAAATGGGGGAAACATCAATTGATGAAGAAGCTCTTCTCAAAGAATTCTATGCCGAAGTTAGTGAAGTTGAACGTGATAATGAAGTCATCAGGTTCTTCATTTTTCGTTAATTAATTACAATTTCTATTTAATTTCCTTAATTTTATTTAGTTTTAGTTTTCCTAATTAGAAATTCAATTTCTTCACAGTTTTCGCAATTTTGCAATTTATTTCTGTAATTTATATGTCGAATTGTATCGATGAGATATTGCATATTGCGCGATTGTAGTTTTAAGCTTTATTTGTATTGGAATTGAGATTTTGAATCGTTATTTTTATTAGGTTTCGTAATTTGAATGTAAATTGTGAGTAAGGTGAGGTATTAGATTGGTTTCTGAGTGAATGATATTAAAGTTTGTAGGTTGATTATTGAATGTGTGAGGTTTTGGTGGATGTGATTGGTTAGGGTTTCACACTTTATCGTAACGAGTGTAGGAGGATTATTGATGATGAAAGGTTTGAGATTTGTCGAGATATCGAGTTTTGGAATTTAGGTTGAGGTGTATGATTATGTACGTTTGATGATAATCAACATTGGACGTGATTGATAAAAGTTGTCTTCCTGAGCTCCGGGTTTTGCACTTTTTAGTGATGAGCATAGGAGGATGGATTATGAAAAGTTTTGAGATTTGTCAAGATGTCGAGTGTTAGATTTTAGGTTGAGCATTTTGGAGGTGAGATTTTGTTGTGATCTGTTGAGGTGGATGATTCAGCGTATTTGATGATGATAATGTTTGTGGATTGGAAATGTGAATGGTTTATTATCATTTTCCGACCTTCTGATATAATATGTGAACTTGTGTAAATGAGAGGAGTTTGATTCTTAGAGAGACGATGGGTTACGGTGTTGTCATAATCTGATGAGGTGAATGATTCTACATATATTGATGGTGATAATGTTTAAAAATTGGAAATACGATTAGGCTTATTTTTGACTTCTAGGAGTTAGTTTTGTTCAAGACCGTCTTAAGCTTGCAACATATTTAGTCACTATTGTTAGCATTCAATGAATCACGTAAAATGGAAAGAGGACATTCTAAGAATGAGATTTTATGCCACCAGATATATGTGAACTTGTGCAAGTGAGAGAAGTTTGATTATTTGATGGACGAGGTGTTATGGTGTGTTAGTGTTGTTGCATTTGTGTGATTATAGTGATTTGAAGATTATGCACAATGATTGACTCGCATATTCTCTTGAGAGGTTCATTGAATTTCGACCTTTATATAATTCCTATTCTAGCCCCTTTGCACGACAAAGAATGTATTTAAATTTGTCTTAGATTATTTCTGCTAGTTGGGCGGGTTCAGATATATGTTTGGTCGTCCTTCATGTTGATAATTTTGTTCGAAGACTCGGTAGAATAGTTCTCCTGGATTGTTGGATTAGCTTGACCACACAGCAACCTGAAATTGTTTGAGCATTATCATGGCGCTTACTTAAAATGTACGTAAGAAACAATCTATAAGAGTGTATCATGTATAAAACATGGCCTATTATAACGAACTAAGCAACCTTGATGCTCTTTTTTGTTTCTTCAGTCTCTTATTTCAGCTAGAATTTGAAGATTCTTCTAATATATATAAAGAAAAAAATGAATGTTGTTCGATATTCCATGCGAGTTATCCTGCAAATGGTTCTGCTTATTATTTCCCACACTTCATATTACCTTGTACTCATATGAGATACTCTAAAATTTTAAATTTTAAATAAGTCTGGGTATCATAGCCTATCAATCTATCATCACCCGGTTTTTAAAACTTTCTTGTGCAGCTGTGGGTCCTCTCCTGGTGGACACTTTGGAATTATTGATTTCATTTTCTTCGGTGTCTATAAGCCACCGACAAATTTTATTTTCTTACTGCTTTCATTTCTAAACTAAAGTTGAGTTTCATTCCTTACAGAAAATAGTTGTCTAATCTAGAGTGTGATATCATCATATCAATAGTTAGTCATCCTGATTGTCCAAATTGAATGTGGTGCTGGTCTACCATGGAGTCCTCTTCCCTCATGAAATATCTTCGAATGATTTTTTTTACCGTCTGTCCTATTTTTTTAATTTTTTATCACTAATCAGATCGATAATGAAGTTGCAACATCACGTTCTATTCTCGGTGTTCCTCATCATTTTGTAGGACTTAATAAAGCATTTACTATTTGGAAGCACTTGTGATCTAGTAGTTTCTTGGCAAGCTAAAGTTGATGCCCTTTTTAGTCAGATAATTGGTCAGACTTATCTAGAAGATAACTTCTGATTATATATGTAGACATGGATGTACCCTGCGCTGACCGAATTATGTACCTTGACCCTAATGTTAAATCAAATTTATTTCAATAGTTACCGTCTGTCCTATTTTTTAACTTCTTATCACTAATTGAACCTATAGTAAAGTTGCAACGACTACTTAACATTCTATTCTTGGCGTCCCTCTATTATTTTGTAGGACTTATAA
The DNA here is from genome assembly GCA_018983105.1 of Silene uniflora. Classification (NCBI taxonomy): domain Eukaryota; kingdom Viridiplantae; phylum Streptophyta; class Magnoliopsida; order Caryophyllales; family Caryophyllaceae; genus Silene; species Silene uniflora. The sequence goes on along the minus strand of JAGPOY010000613.1, from coordinate 17,221 downwards.
GGCATTTGCTATTTGGAGCACCTGTGATCTAGTAGTTTCTTGGCAAGCTAATTTCGATGTTATATTTATACAGATAATTGAGTGACTAAGTCAGATATATCTAGGAGATAACTTCTGATTATATATATAGACATGGATGTACCCTGCTGACCTAATTATGTACCTTGAACCCTAATGTTTATCAAATTTATATCAATAGTTCAGTTCTCGCTGGCCACCTATCCATATGCTTATTTACATAACTTACATTTAATTTACCTGCAGGATCCTTTCATGCTTCAAGTTAAATCCGTTTGAGTATCTTAACTTATCTTTTGATTCCTCTATAGACGATGTGAAAAAACAGTACCGGAAGGTGTGTTTTGCTAAGAAATTCCATCACTTTCTGTTTGTTGCTAAAATTCATGAAACAGATGTTTACCATGTGCTGCTATCTGTGTAACTTTCAGTTATCTTTGATGGTTCACCCTGACAAATGCAAGCATCCACAAGCAAAGGAAGCTTTTGGAGGTAAAATCCGAAAAGAATCTCTATTTACAAACAAAAGCTAGCTCTTATGAGGTCGCATTCTTCAGGGTTCTTGAATGAAGGAGATAGGATATGATGTGTATTTCACATTCTCATATTCAAACACAACTCCATGATCCTTTTAGATAGCGGATACCCTTTCTAAGTTTTGCTCTGTATTACACTGTGTTGGGGGCACTGACTGTAAATGGTCAATTTATTTACAAACTGAAACTTTTCACTCTGTATATTAATCTATTTGTTTTTTCTCCTCTTAAACTTTTCAGCATTGGCAAAAGCCCAGCAACAACTTCTTGATCAACAAGAAAGAGATTATGTTCTTACCCAAGTTAAAGCAGCTAAAGGTCAGTGACCGATTTATTGTTTTTCAACAACATTTACGTGGTTTTATTTGTGCTGTGTTTTTTCATATATTGCTGTTGGCTTTGGCTTGTTACACTCATTTAATTGATTAGTGGCCATATTTGTTTTGTTTCTTTATTCACTGCTCCTAGTCTTTTCCTACTCTGTTATTTGCACGATAGAAAAATAAATGTTCGTCTCTCCTTTGTCGTTGCATTTCAGAGGAACTTCTTTCAGTGAGAAAGAAGAAACTAAAGAAGGACACTGCCTCAAAAATGAAGTCGTTGGTTGATGAGGTATACATGTTAACATGTTACTGTAGTTCTTTTGATTTTAGCTGTTTCCTGCTTTAATAGTTGAAGATATATTAGGAAAGAGCTGAATTTGCCTGATAAGAAGGTCCCAAGCATGACTTCGCATTTACAATAGAAAAGTGATATTTGGCATCTTTTGTGACACTTTGGTTTTAGTTTCCATCATCATGGAACTATGGGAGCACTATTTTCTCATCTTTTCATTGCGGCTCTCCCTAGTCTGTATGATGTGAATGATAGAGGGAAGAATATAATTTGATTTTAGTTCCATGCATCTTCGATTATTCTAATTATTAAGCTCCTTTCCAATATTTTGTTTACAGAAATACGATCAATTTCATGATCAGTCAGAGGAGTTCAAGCAGCAGCTAAAATTGAAAGTACGAGAAATCTTAACCGAACAAGAATGGAGGAGGAGAAAAATGGCAATGAGGGTAAAATAAACCAGAACCTTATCTAATGATGCATTGGTATATTTAAGTCATGCACTCATGTTGCAGTTATGTGTCGTTACAGATATCTGAGGAGGAAGGCAGGCTTAAGAAGGATGAAGAGGAACAAAAACAGGTCTGGAAACGGAAGCGTGAGCATGAGGAGCAGTGGGAAGGAACACGAGAACAAAGGGTTTGTCTATAACCAAGCTCCCTTACTTACCTAAGTCAGATACATGATCAACCCACGTCCATAAGACGTCAGTTGCCTCTTTTTGAAAGTGCAATATAGCTTAAAATAACTCAGTTAATACAACAATGAGAAATTCTTGCGAATGGTGGGGTATATGGGAGTTTAATGTAACCCTCTTGTACATAGTCTTCCAGACAACTAGTGATGAAAATCCCATTCAAGAATTTCGTCAAATGCCTGCTACTTTAGAATACAACGAATAATCAATTTAGTGAGCCATTTTGCTTTATTTTGACAAAATCCATAACCAAACTATGAGTTATTGGCTGTTTGTTAATAGAAACAACATTTTTGCTAATGCCTGTCTCCGTAAGTAGAACTGCATATTGCAAACTGGGTTTGAGGTTCTCTCCTGAATGTCTGGTATTTGTCTTTTACAGTTTTACCTCATACTGTACTTTGGTCATGTTGCAACCGTGGAAGTTACTCCTTAGTTTAGGGTTTTAATCATTATAAGGCTGGAGAGTGGAGCCTGGGAGGTATTAGGAAACAACTGGAGTTGAATATGGGGATCACATGTTTTTGGGATAGCATTGGAATGCTTGAACTATGACATAAAGCTTAACCATATACTGCTGTACAGGTTTCTAGCTGGAGAGATTTCATGAAAGGCGGAAAGAAAAAGGTGAGAGAAGTTGGCGCTTTTCTCAAGTTCGTTTTGATTTCCGCCCTTGTTCTCTTTTATCATTTACCTTGCTGTAATGCAGACTGCAAAGGGAGAACTTAGACCGCCAAAACTGAAAACAGAAGATCCCAACAAATCATACGTTCAAAGACCCGTGAAGCGTGGTTGATGTGGTGTAGATGATGAATATTTCGTCTTCGTCTGTGATGATCTTATAATCTTCCATACCATGTCATTCTTAAGGTTTGTAAAACGATGTCATGTGTACGACACATTTGAAAATTGCCAGCACTTGACATGGGAAAAAGCTTGTCTGTAAGATATGCTATGGAGTCATTAACTTAGAAAAGAAACCTCTTGGTTGAAACCATATGTCTGAAGCTTTAGGAATACAGGCGCTGCAACTCATTGCATGTTCTTCTAATTTATTGTGATGCTTATTTTACAAGAAGATCCGAGCTGGAACTACAACTCGGTTGTAAACTAGACAAGGGCGATAATGGATGTGCAGTGCAAGCTTAGAAATTGATTTTGTACTTCTGTTTACTAGAATTTACAGAAAAGAAAGTTTCATCGTTGGCAATTGCAAGCGAGATGTTTCTCAAACGGTTGTAGAAATGCTTTTTTTGATATTCTGCTCAAATTCTGGCTAAACACAATAGTAAATAACATAACATAAAAGGAGTTGAACTTTGTGGTTACGCAGCGACAAATCAGAGATGTTATCTCTCGATAAAATTTTTTAAAAAAATTATTTACAAAACCCGTGCACTTTACTGTTTCTATGTAGAGAAAACAAGCATCGCCGTCAACTAAAAATAACATGAATTATACAATACAATACCTTCATTATACAAGCCACAAGGACACTAATAAATATACCTCGCCAATAATAAATAACATATAACCAACACGCCCTACAAAAAAGAAGTTGAACAATAATAATAAGAAACTAAATAAAAAAAACCCAAAACTATTACCCGAACAGAACTAACCAGACACTTGACTTCTACCAGCATATTTTACCAATGTACAACGGTCGACCCCGAGGATACCGTGCTCCGGCCCAGAGAGCCACTGGTATTTGTAGCTTGAATCATACATCCATATATTCCTTCGCCAAAGACCTTTGATGGTCAAGTGACCAATCTTTGATGGCTGAAGAGTTGACTGTGAGTGGGGAATCCTATGTACAGCACTTTGCTATACGAGATGCCAAACTCAGGTCAGAGCTTGATTCAGGAAACCAGGACTAACCAGTCATCATCTATTATATCCAAGCGAGAGAACCCCGATCATCTGCCTGTGTTACACCCAAGCGAGAGAACCCCGACCATCTGTCTGTGTTATACCCAAGCGAGAGAACCCTGATCATTTGCCACTGGAGGACGGCCTCTAGTTGGTGTTGCTGGTCTATTTACATTAAGCTCCTACAGTGACACAAAATAAAGGAATAACTAATTAGAGAGAAATAACTATGATAACATCTGAAAGTCTGCAACTTAATCTACCAAACAATAAAGAGTACAAATTGGATTATCGTGGCTTGATTCTTCAAGAACGATGCCGATATGACATCATTGACGCAACAATGACGCTTGATTTGATTTATAAGGTTTTTTATTTTTGTGTGTTCTTATTAGCTTTCGGCCTAAATCAATTTAGATCATAAAATTGTTGGTTAGTTGTACACTTGTACTAGTGAGGTACTTGATTATTTTTTTGGTGCTATTCTTTACAGCTCATTAGCTTTCGGCCTAAATCAATTTAGATCATAAACTGACAAATGCACAAACCTGCATCCACGTATCTTCTATATGTCGCTCAGGTGATGTTTCAGGAGATGTAAAGGCTGGTGGCAGAGGATGAATGAGTTTTGGAACCACCACAAGGTCCCTACCCAACACCAGGATAGCTCCTGCGTTATTTGCGGTGCCTAAATGACAGACATTATCAATGCTTTTAACACACTGGTCAATTATTTTGAGAAAGTGGAAGTTAACAAGATTAGGAGACAATCAAAGGAAATGAAAAGGATGATTAAGACATACCACAGTAATTGGTGGCTGAAAATAAAGTAATTAAGTGTCCTTGAGCAAAACGTTCAAAACCATCCATGACACATTCATGTGCACGAACTATCAACTGAAGGTCATTATTATTACAAAAATCCATAACACGATCCGGCTGCATTATAACATGTCCACTAGTCAAACATTGTACAAAACTGAAAGATAGGTATCCTACCAAAAGTTTAAAAGAATAGGGGGAAAAACCACGCTAGTGTCTCATAAATGTTATGCCATGTCAAGGTAAAATGCATTGCTATAGAAAAAATTAACATGCCAGTACCCCACTAAGCCTGTGGCCGCACTGAGGTATGATACTCTAGTCTGTTAAACAAGTAGGCTTGTCCCGACAATGAGGTAAGATCACACGCTGTCAAAACAAGTCAGTTTGTGCCGTGTGCTCAAAAAGACGCATTTTTACGGACTGTCAAACAAGTCTAAATGATGCATGGATTTCTCTTAAAATTATTAAAGGCGTAAAGCTTAAGCCTTTTCTCTCTGTCCACAATTAAGTACACCGTATCTCATTTATGAGAGTACAAAGAGGCACTTGGACATTGTTTGAAGGGAACACAAGGAGAGCGCCAAGTAGAAGGTACGGAAAAAGAAGGAAAGAATTTGAGGAGAGAGAATCACTCGAAAAAAATGGAAGAGGGAAGAAGGGTAGAGGCAGAGTGAAATTTCACGACTGTGAGATTTAAATTGAAAGTGAAGTTTGTTGTGATGGATGGAAGGAATGGAACTCCCTCTAGTTTTCTTCCCTCCCTTTCCCAACACCAAAACCATCACTAACTAACCAAATTAACAATCTTGGACCCACTCTCCTTCACTTTTTCCCTACCCAAACAAAGGGTTAATTGTAGAGAGAGGATTATTATCCCTTAACGTTCCCAAAAGGCCAAATTATGGAGTATTAAACATAGTTTTCCAAATAATTCAACCCAATTGAAGCTCTATAGTTGTCAAACATAAGTATGCAAATGAGCATACGACATACAAGTCAACCTTTTTATATTAACATGACTAAAAATAAACAAAAGAATAGTCACTGATATAATAGGGGACACAAATGCACATTTCACTTGTCAATATGAAACATAAATGAACAGTTTTTTATAGGATTAGTAGCAACAGAGGGTCAAAACGAAATCACTAGTTCACTATTAGTTCAGCTAGAATCATAGGCATAGTACCCACAATCATACGTCCAAAAAGGTGTAGTGAAAATGTGAAATCACCCCAGTAAGCCACTGGCAATTTGGCATAATGGCAAGAATGAAGACGAGGAATCAGGAGGAAAAAAAATTATAGCTTAGCCATGGTTTCTCCCTAATCAATGTTTATGTAAGAGGTCACTCACCCCGAATGTTACTAAACCAGGACCTCTGGCATTAGGTCGCAATCCTTCCACACTATCATTTTCTGTTGGATCAGACCTGAAAGAGTTCAGTTTTCTGTTACTCCCTCTGTACATATTAACCACTAAACCAAGGACAACCATAATAATAAAGACAGGTAAATCTAACCATAACAAATCCATAAGAACGATAGAGCCGGCTTCCATAGTGATTGGACGCTGAATGCTCTCAATCTGTTCCACATGATTAATTGATCGCCCAATCCCGCCGTGCATACATAAAATTTTCTTCTCTATAAGCGCTGCCAAAGGAAGCCAATTAAACAAGCGGTTGAAACGATGCCAAGCCCAGATTCCATCTCTTTCACCCTAATCAAAAGCTAGATTAATAACCTTGTCTGCCTGAACATAACCTCAAACAATCAGCCCGACAATTATTAGTTCAACGTGTATTTTCATATGGCATACCAGGCGTTCGATACATTCAATCCTGAAGCCAAAAAGGGCATTGATATCTGCAGCTTCATGGTTCCCTCGAATCAGATGTACGTTGTGGGAATACTCAACCTGAAAGTATCGTAGACGGGTGACACCACATATAAATAAACACATTAATCAAACCCAAGAACAGGATGAATTGAAAAGGGTGCGCAAGATGGCCAAGAAATATCAATACCTTCAATGCAAGTAGAAGAGTCATGGTTTCCAAGCTATGTTGACCCCGGTCTACATAGTCTCCTAGGAAAAGATAATCTATATATCTGGCAAAATTTAATTTAGTTGCATCAACATGTAAGATTCTACGTCATTGACTTACTTAACATAGATGATCCTCCATAAAACAATTATTGTAAAGAATTACTTCAGTAATTTAACAAAAGATTGATGCAGGGGTGCTACATATAGATATTCATACTGCACTGACCAAAATCTCCACCAGATTTAATACATTAGACAACTTGTTCCAACTTCTATGTGATTTTATTGGGTTGTTTTGACTTTCAATATGAAAGTTTTTTTAGAGGGGGCACTAGAAGATTGCTAATAATACCATTAATCGTTCTTGCCAAAGCCAATTTATTTGTATCAGATAGTGAGAGGCAGAAATGGTGTCAACACTTACGCTATGTCTCCAGCTGTTGATGGAGCACCATACTCATCAAAAAGTCGCATAAGATCCCCAAACTGTCCATGCAAATCACCAAAGATTTTAATAGGAGCCTTGAGTTGAAGTACACTTGGTTCGCTGGCAAAAATCCGTTCAGCACTATCACAAAGATCTGCTATGTCATTGCAGTCCAGAAAAAACTGACGGCGAACAGGGGGCTTCCAGCCACGAGGCTTTAGAAGATGCGCTATAACCTACAATGAAAGGCAAATGTGTTATGTACACAATCTTCCAGAAAGAACATGCAAAGACAATCACAGAGCATGATCAGAATAAAAATTTATCTTTTGGTACAATATGCATTTGATATATAGAACTGCGGAGTGCGGAGCAAGACAGTTGCTGAAATGCACAAGGTGATGGAAATCATAAATTTGCAAAGCAAGTGATTACCCAAGCACAAGTCTATACATAAAATATCAAACAAACTCCTAACATTATAAGATCTTTTCGTACTCTGTGAGACAAAGCCAAGGCGCAGCGTGTTTGGCTATACCAATCAAGAATTATATGTTGTATATCTTCTAGCTAAAGTGAGAAAAAGCCAAGTGGATACCGAGAATGAGAATTATATAGGATTCGAGGTGACTTGCTAGATTACTCTAAATAGCTTGGTACTACACAATTCTACACGAAATTTTTAATGGGTCATCTGAAACACACAAAGTAAAGTTGTGTGCATCCGACCCCCTCATGCTACCATGGAATGTATGTCATGTGGAGAATAAATATTTTCAACTATCGTCTACTGCTTTCTACTTCCCCAGGGCCACTGACTATCTGAAACCACCAATTTTTGTCAAGGGATAAGGTAGTACATTGCTCATAAGGTGATAAGATGTACGCAAATTCTAGGATTCAGAACAAGTAGTTGTTGCAGGCTTTTGTGACTTCAACGGCAAGAGAAGAGCCACAAACCTTTTTTGGAACACTATTGATCGACATCTGCCGATCTAGAAGTTTCCTTGCTGCAGTAGCACTCTCTGGAGTTCCATAACTGACACGCCGGCCTTCATTTTCAAACTGGTCAATAGAAAGTTGTCTGACCATGCCACCCAATGCTCCACCAGTTTCTGCAGCTATGACAACCTACAAATGCCAGACGCATATAAAGCAGTAAGTCATACACTGCTCTGATGAAGAAGCAGAAAGTTTATTTCCCATCTAAGCCCAATTCCAGGGAAAAACAATGGTTTTAGACTTTTTTTTTAACTTCACAAAAACTTGTGAACAGAAAAAATGGATAGGTTTGTTATACAAGCATGGGGTAATGGCCTAACCTGTTAAATTTACAAAAAATTAAAAAAAAAACAGAGAGAGAGAGAGAGAGAGGGAGAGAAATGGGTTTAATGATAATAAGGTATTAAGGGAAACCATTAACTCTTTTTTCAGGGGAAAAAAAACACATTTCCAAAGAAACCTCACAAATCGTTTTGACAGCTGATATCCTTTTAAACTTCAAATAAAGTCTTGATTCTTGACTACGATTTTTATGACATAAATAAAATTATCACTAATAGCGAGATTCTGATTTGATACTAACCGCTCGATGATGGAGCCGGACACCAGGAGGTGGAATAGTAAGTGGTGTGGTAGAGTCAGGCTTGATCATAGATGGCATTTGCTTCCCACTAGATTCTGCCTCAGAACCACGGTCCCTATCTGGGCTCTCTACTTCACCATTAACTTGGCGAGCTTTAGCAGCAGCTAATGTAGCAGTGATAGCCTCTGCTTCGGCTGCTGAGGCTTCAACCAGATACTCCACACCTTTACTGAGCCTCCTGCAAGTACTTCATATTTTGAGTCCCTCTCTTTAAAATTGTAATCATAGATACTCCTCCAACTAGAACTGGCAAATGGATCATTTGGATCGTGTTTAAGGATAAGGATTCGAGCCATTCTCGAGACCACTATCATAAGATATTCGGTATGTGTCAGGATCAATTTGGGTATGGGTGTTTCCGAGTTGGATGTACGGATAATTTTGAGTCGTACTTATTAAAGGTTCTCATTTTGATTCGGTCACTTGAGGTCATTTTGGACTAGGCCACTTTACTTCAAAAGTTCAGGTAGTAATTTTAGGGTTTAGGTCGGGTCAGTTTACCCAGGTTCTTCACTGAAAACTTGACAAAAGCTTACCTGGTTCCTGGCAGCATGGCATTTTCATGGTTTATGTCAGTATACATATCGCCATTTACTGGAGGTGCGACAGGATTCCCAAGCACAACTGAACCATCTGAAACTGGCTCGGTGTCATTCTCTCTTGTTCTATCGTCGATAAAACCATATCTTCCAGGTAACCTTCCTAGTGGTGCGCTTGATGCAGCTGCAGCTGCAGCATGTGAGGCTGCAGACGTGGTTTCAGCAGCAGCAAGATCTTCAGCGACCAGTAAATCATCAAGTAGCACACCTACATCAAAACTGAAGCTTTCAAACTAAAATTATATAAGCAAGACCCATGCTTGTTCCCTCATCCTGCTTCACATTTTCGGAATTAACTCGATTTGTTCAATACCTACGCTTTAATCAAATGTTCGTCAAATTCTTTCACCCAAATTAATTGCAAAAATCATAAAGATTCATTAAAAGGGGCCGCAGATGTTTCTCATCATAACAATTAAAAAAACGAAAAAAGGAAACAATTAAAACAATACGCTCGAAGCATCAAGAAATCTAAAAAGTTAAAAAACTAAGCATAAAGATGGTGGCTATCGGAGCAAATGAAAAATGATTGAATCAAGGAAGTAATGAATAGTAATTCATAACTACAAGCACAACAAAGATCCAGAAACAATGAAACTTTTAAGACCTTTTTACATGAATATTTTTTCAGTTCTATTCAATATAGTATCATTCAGGTTGTAAACCATAATAACTCAAGGAGAGTATCTATCAAAAGGGGATTTAGTAATTATCAACAAATATAACAATAACTCCAAAACACAAGTTCTGCTCAATGAAATGCCTAGTTCAGTCAAGTTAATTTCTATCAATCAGTTCAATTTAATTATCGCAATTACCAGTCAAAAAGAACAAAACCTAAGAGCAACCATAAACATTAATAACAACGAAAACACTAGTCTTAATTCATCAGCAGTTCAGCACCCCCAAACTTACATCTTTGGAAACAAAATTCATTGAGAAATTAGAATATCACAAATAGAAACTAATGTGCAGAAGCTCTATGTCCTCCTGTGTTCCACTCATTTCAAGAACAATAGTGCAGATTAAATATAGTTCAAATTTTCAATGATACTATCTTACCACCACGCAGACCACCATAAATAAATATCAGGTCACCAACTGCAGCAGCCGCATGCCTACACCGCCTTGTTAACTCAACTGATGCGTCTCCACCAGCAGCATCAGCACTGTAACGACCAGTCCTTGGGCTAGTGACAACCGATTTCGTGTCACACCAAACTCCTGCCGCTGTATCCAACACTGCAATGGACGGAAAGTGAACTTTTTTTTATTGAAAAACATAAGAAAGTCTAATTTTAAGGCTCAGGTTTCATCTGGTAGAGTCATTGAGAGTTGAGACGAGGTATTCTTGACATGGATTCAAAACCGGTTTCATCATAATTTCCCTTGTGCCACCCTTTGCACATTGGCTAGGGAATATAAAGATATATTGTCATGAGTCATGACGCCCAATCCATGACTCACGGGATCAACAGCAGTACACAATTTGTTGGAGAAAGCACAAGAAATTATGGAGTACAAAGCCATTCATAATGTTTTTAAACTAAGAAAAGCAATTCACAATTTCTATTCGAAATATGCATCATCATAAGATAAGAAGTTTCAAGATATGGCAGATATAGAAACAGGTTAACAATGCATCTTCATGTCCTCTTTCAGCTTAAAATAATATGACAATGAAAAGATTTACAGACTCGGCCATCAAGCTTAGATTTGACTCCTTAGTCAGCAAAATTTTCTGTGATTGAGACCTTAAAAGTCGAACTCATCAAAAGGTACAAAAATAATTCTGAACCACAATACACTACTGAAGAAGCAACTATGATAAAATGTACCTGCTACGCTGGATGAATCCTCCACCATACGTCCTCCACCAAGTGCACCTCCGGAAACATGCAGCCGTGCATTGACAAAAACCTGCAAATGGAAGTTATAAAATACTTCTGCTAACATATTTAGATTAACTCCTAAAATGCAATAAGAGGTGGTACCGACCGCAGCATGTTGATATCTAGAAGATGGGGAAACTCCAGGAGCAATTGCCCATTCCCACCTGCCATCTCTATGCTTAGCAAGTCCATATGCACTTGCCAGTGGCTGCAAATAACATACGACCAAAGAATCAAGCTAAATAAACAAACAAAACAGAAATATTGAACATATTAAGAGGTAATTGGTACGCATGTTGGTACAAGTAATCCAAAATACTGAACTTCTCTTCTATGAAACTAGCTTTGCCCTAATCAGCCAGAACTACGTTGACACAAACATATCGTAAAAACAAAAAAATAAGGGATCTCATCCTTAAACGTAATCATAAGACTAATACTCCTTGTTTTTGGAACGCGATAGAACACAGCAAAATGGCTCATTAAACTGAATGTGCCATGTGCCTCCTACTGTGGACGCAGTAGAACAATGCAATTCTCAACATATGTATTGTTTGGGTCATTTTGAAACAGCCTCTCCGTGTTCTTTAACATAGGGGTACCACGGCGTACATCCAACTCCCCTTACCGAGCTTTAAAAGGGAGCTGCTAAGGCACTCGGGTAATGTTGTTGTGTGTCTCCAAATGCGTGAGGATCAATATAGCAACACAAAAATCTATTGCAATAGATTAAGCAGCAACAAGAAAGACATACAAATTAGTTCACATGAAAACTGGAAAAGAAACACTCGTGGACAAAAGTTATATTACAACTAGCCTTCTTTAACCCTTGAAGCAGATGGCTATAAATGACAGGAGATAATTGTACACAGCACATTCTTCCTAAGTTTTTTTTTCCAGTAACAGTCAACTCAGCAGTGAATACAAAAACAAATATTTCCATCTTCACTCCAACCAAAAGAGTGCCATCTCTAAAAATCACAATTTTGAAGTTCAACTCACCACACTGTTTGCATCCCTCCCTCCACACAGTAGAAGAAGACCATCAGAACGTGCACTGGCAGTAGCATACCTGCCCAATGTTGAGTTAGACCCATGTTATCAACAATCAAATTAAACAACAGTGAAATGATGAGACTAAGCAAAATAAGTCTACTAGTAACTAGGAAGTAATGGTATGCGAAAAAAAAAAGGAAGAATGGACACTACAGATACACACCCCTACGAAAACATAATGGCGTAGGGCTGGAGTATGTGAGGATGCGAGGATGTCAAAGTTGCAGCTACCTAACCACTGGCAATGGATTCTACATGACATTGTAGTTGGTCTATATTGTCTGAATGATGACACATCACAAAAAGCTAAATAGCCATAATAGTCATGAAAACTTAACATAGGTTAAAAAAAACTACACATCTATGTCTTACAGTGAACCAAAAGTTTGTATTGAGTTACTTTACTCCCATCAAAGTCATCAAGAAGCCTAAAAAAGAAGGTCTCGTACTGTAGTAGACAAATTGTGTATCAAGTCAATAAGGTGAATAAACAATCCCCCTAGCCTGACCCTCCATCTAACTGCTTTATGATCTTCACCCTTTAATATAGTTCAATTTCCCATTATCCTAAATTCCTAATTCCTAACCAACTAAACCCAGTTAAGTAACTCGTGGTTATCAACAAGTTAATAATTTTCCAGTACAAGATTCATAGAATAAAGCTTTATGGCCACGGAAAATACATATAAACAACATTTAATGTCTCTCCTTTGGGGATCAAGATTGCAGTAACTAATTAATAGGAAGCTGTTCCAAATTTCAGGCCGCAAACCTCATTGGAGTTCAAAAATATACAAAATCTAGCTCCAAAAGTCCAAAGTTGTGACTAATAATCACTTGTTAAAGTGTAATGACTACCCCCTACATTCCAAACCTTGATTGAAAAGTTATATTCCCAGACGAAATAATTATTAATTAAATTATAAACAAAATCATCGACTTTATGAAAATAGTCTGCCATCTATGTTTATGCCTTTTACGGAAAAAAAAAAAAAATTAGGCTCTCTTTTCGCTGGCATTTATTAAAATAGTTTTCCCATTCCTAGAAGAATTTATAGTAACCTCGTGAAAAGAGAAGGAAAACAAAATCAATATGATTTAAGTTATGCAATAGGCTTCATTGGAACCATGAGAGATCTTACATGCATGGAGGTGGACCTTCGCCTTCAGGTTCCAATTTCCTCCATTCATATGGTTTTGCAGCAGTATCTAGTGCCCAAACATCAGCGAGAGGCCGCTTTCCTACAGAAGTGAAACAAAATGTCCATTGGTGTTAAGTTACAAAGATAAAAAAAAAAAAAATAGAGAAAATGTTGGAAAAAAAGTACAAAAAAGGAACTCACCGTCATTGCCACCAATGCACATAAGGTATCTTTGTCCCACAAGGGACATAACATGTCCATAACGTGGACCAGGCCCAGGACCTTGAACAACCACCCTAGTCAAATATATTACAAATGTTAGTTACAGGAAGTACCTTAAATATCTGGGCAAACAAAATTGCCTACATGAACCCCATTCCAACCAATCACACAAAATAATAATCGTAAAAAATCCCCTCTCCCTAAAAAAACATTTATTCTACACATGTATGGCAGAAAACCTGTGCCATCGCGGCCTTTGTTGTGTGAGATCAAGAACATGTAGATCTTCAGCAGACAAACCAGCTGGACCAATGCCACCCTATCAATTAATTAAAGGCAGAACAGTCAGAATGCATACACTAACATATCAGCTAATAATAGAGTACATCTTAACTACCAATATATGAAACCTGTATGCTGCTACAATAACCAACCTGTATGACGACCATGGTGCCAACAGCGGTGGCAACATGAGCTGCTCTTGGTGTGGGAGGCTCTCCAATGGGAGATAGCCTGCAAATTGATACGCGTGATTGAATAAGATGTATTCGAGCTTTTAAATAACCCATTATCCATTTTTCCATCAGGTAATCAAACAACTAACATGGCAACAGTGTACAAATGATATGCTTAGAAAGAAAAGTAAAGGAACATCAGCTTACCTAGACCATTTATTAGTTAGCACATCATAACTGTGAATATCAGCCGTGGCACCTGCTAGCCCTGCATGTGAAAGAAGCAGAATTTCAATCACAATAGACTCTCCAAACAGTCATTGCATGGTAAGTCTAGCCCAAAATCCTTTGGAATTTTTGCTCTCCTTTTGGGAGTCCCAGTAATCTTAATTTTCCAAGAAAAGACAGGCACCCACAGCTCATAGCAACGTATTAAACGGATTAAGAAAAAGCCAACGAAACATCATGAACCCTCGCAGTAAATGTACTATCAAACTATTTTTAGGCAGCACATAGTACCACTGATAAGAAGACCCTTAAAACCCTTATCAGCACTTAGCAGAACACATTAACTGGAAGAACGCTCATTCTGGAAACAGAATTGCAACCTTCGTAAATACTGATCAACTAAATTCAATCAATAGTTGAATAGCTAGGGGTACCTATTAGTTCTGCTCCCTAGTTCATATGAAATGCAGAAGGCAACAAATCCTAAACAGTAATAAATTGACCCTAAAACACTTATCAGAGGAGCTCCATTAACTGCTGGCACACTATTTCTGAAAACATAATCACAAACTTTGGTGAATAGTATTGAAATAAATCCATTCAAAAGTTGTAAATAGTACTTCCAATTCCGTCCAACTTCATCGAAACCGAATCACATTGTCCACCTCAAAGCATCAAACTCGTAACAACTCTTCCTTATGCAACTTCACCATTAATCAAAGCTCTTGTACAACAACAAAACCTATTTAATATCTCGCCACAGGAGGCTGAGGAGGTCCAACTATGCGCACCCTTACTCCTAACTAGTTGAATCATATCAATCCACAAACAAGCCTATGAAGCCTAACAAAAACCACAACTTTAACTTTGATTTATTGACCTATAAAACAAAATTAGGGTTTAGAACTACATATGAACTATGAAGCTACAACAAACAAACTCTTAGGAAAACAAATACTGTACTACTTTGTTCCCGTCAATTATCTACCTACCTTTTCTCCCAAGAGGTTTTTAATCAAACGTACACAAATAATTGGGACTTAGGACTATACACACACTGCAATGAGATGGAATAAGCAAGAATCATACTAATGCCAGCACTTCCTCCTATGAGCTATAGAACAACATTAGGGTTCTGAACAGCATATGAACTACTTCCTCTGTTTCATTAAACTGTACGGAGTATACTTTACCAAAATCACATTCAAATATTTTGAAAACCATATACAACTCAATGAAACAGCGGAAGTACGAAGCTGCAACAAAACAATTACAGTATTAAACAACTGAAATTAGATGGAACAAGCAAGAATAATACTAATGCCAGCACTTCCAGCAGACGACGGAGTTCCAGCAGCCGCGGAATTTCCTTCAAGCGCCGTAGCACCGCCAAAAAGAATCAACCTAGGTCCAATATAACCAGCAGTCCCTTCCTCTCCCACCGCTGGCACCGCCGTCAATGTATGACCACACCGTGGCCCCGGACCATCCTCCTTCTTGTCCATCACGGCGTTCACCACCGTATACGACGGTGCACATCGAGGCCCGGCCACCGCAGACGACGGCGACCTCGGCGGAAGCTGCTCCGTTGCTTCCTTATCCATCGGAGACGACAACGACGTCGTTTCTGTTGTCGTTGAAGCTGACGTAGAGTTAGTACTACCTTGATCGTTCTCCATTGATGGAGATGAAGATTCTACCTCCATTTTTACCGGTTTCTCTTTCAAAATCCCAAAAATGATGCTTCAATTGATTATTTCAATGCAAATCCTAGGGAAAATCAACAAATTACCGCCAAAAATCGCCGATCACATAATTACACATGTCGAATCATCGAATTACAATAATCCTAGCTGAATTTGAAATATCGATAAACCCTAACTTAGATCGTTTCGATTCTTTTCCCTCTTTTGATTCAAAATTCGAGCAAATATCACAAAGTAGTGTCTCTTAGGAAGTGTAAATTATAGATCTTTCCGAATATTTTCCCTCAATTGATTCAAAATTAGAGCGAATAATTACCATGAGTTTGAAGACGGAAACTAATCAAATCACACAGTTGTGTGTCACTTAGGAAGTGTAATAACAGATCTTTCCTAATATTTTCCCTCTTTCATTCGAAAAAATCGAGCGAATAATTACCATGAGTTTGAGGACGGAAACAAATCGAAACCACTAACAGTGTGTATTTTAGGAAGTGTAATAATTAACGTGAGTTGTTGATTTTGTTGTACAGGATGTCTGTGTTTTCTGTTAATTGATTTAATTAATTATAAATTAATAAATGTTAAATATTGTATTTAATGGTGTGTTTGTGTCTGCTTTATGACTGTAAAGGGAGATTTTTAAGTTAGAAAAAAAACAGGTGAATGCAGGCAATAATGTGACTGTCAAACGAGAAAAAGGCAAAGACTACTTCAAATGAAAACAATCAAAAGGTGGCGGCTGTGGTGTACTGTTCTAGAATCTAGACTCCGAGTAGAAGTATTTATTTGGGCTTCTAGTACTACTCATTTTTCTACATCTGGGACTGGGACGTCTAACACTGGTTGATATCCTAATCGGGATATTTTTTGTTCGTAATTTATTTTTTCAGTATGTTTTTTTTTCATTACATTAGTTTTTAGTCCATAATTTTTCATGAGTGGTGCTTTTTCATGGACGGGTTTTACTCTTTCATGGACGTAATTACCTACTTTCCCCCTATCATTTCAACTTCCTTCTCCTCATTTCTCTTTTAATAATACAGTTAAACATTAGATAATAAAAAAACCACCACCACCACCACCACCCTCCTCCATCCATGCCACCCTCACGCCTCACCCACATCTTTTTGCGCCACCGTCGCCCACCCCCGCGTCCATCACTCATGTCGCCATCGGACCCGCCGCACACCTGCCACCAGAATTCATACCCTATGGCCTAACCTAGACCTAC
>JAGPOY010000612.1:0-21954 GCA_018983105.1 Silene uniflora | reverse complement strand
TCTTGTTATGGAGAGCTAATCTCCAATTCTTAATCCTTCCTAAAGGTGTAATCTTTTGGTTGTAAGACTCTTAATCTTTCTCTAATTATTATTATTATTGTTGAAACCTTTGTGTTAATTGTTTTGATGTTGAGATCATTGTTAGATCTAAGTAATTAAGTGGTTTTCCTTGTTGCTTAATCTTCTCAATTTCTTAACATCATTGTTGTTAAATTCATTAAGTGGCTTACCTTGTGGATTTATCTTTGCAACAACTTAATGTTAGATTAGTGAGTGGTTTTCCTCCTAATCTTGTCATTAAGAAAGGTTTTGACTTGTGATTATTTGTTAAGTGGTTTTCCTTGCATCTAATCATTCCCTATTGAATCTCTTGTGCTTGCATCTTCTTGCCTTATAACCCAATGAGTGGATTACCACTTGGGTTGTAATTTGAGTTGGGTAAATTGATTAAGTGGTTTTCCTTGTCTTTTGCCATTATTTTGGAGATTTGGAGAATTGATTCTCACAATAGGGTAATAATTGTAATTAAAAGAGAGATTGGGTTGTTAATCAACCATTAGAGGACCATTAATAGGTTGGATTAAGATTTCTTCTCATATTGATTAATTTCCGTCTTTATAATCAATTGTTTACGTTTGCTTGTTTACTTGTTGGACACTCTTGTTTGAATTTTGTTTGTTTGAAAACCAAACCAAAAACCCTCGCTTTTTATTTATTTGTTGTTATTTGTCACAATTACTCTATTTACATAGTTGAAAACCGATTGCAAAACCCCCCTTCTCCTGGGTTCGATCCCATTACTTGTCATTATACTTGTTTTAGAACTAGTGTAATTAACATGTTTTGCGGTTTATAAATTGTTAATTTGCGCGCCTTTAATTGCGACGTTTTAGGCGTGTCAGTAACATTCGAGAAAATAAGGCGAGGGAGCTTCGCTCGTACGTTAAAAAATGTTCCAACGTAGGGGGTAGTTGATATTGGGCATGTAGGTTTTAAATTTTTAATGTAATATTGAATGTATTATCGACGACTTTATTTTCATTGTATTTGGTTGATCTTGTTTCGGAAATTTCTTTCTCATTTCGAAAAATGTTTAGACATATTATCAAAGAAATGGGACGCCTAATCTTGGAGACCATTTTTTTTATTATGAGAAAGATCGATCTTCAAGGAATCAGACGACGTGCGAGTATTCACGCCGAGAAGATGCTTAATGTGTTCAATCAGTACATTGAACAACGTTTGCGCGATAGATGCTTGCCAGATTATGTACGATGGGACGACGTATTGGACGCTTTGTTAGACATTAAAGCAAACGAAGCAGAGTATATTGAGGCATCAGCTATTGCTCACCTATTCTTAGTATGTCACTAGACTAATTACCTACACCTTCTGATTTATATCGCGGCAACACAAAACGTGTAAAGAAATTCTTTTTAAAGACCGTTTTAAGTTAACACTCAAAATCTATGTACATAATGTTAAACTGAAAGGGGTTGCATATAAGACGTCTTAACGTTACGACCATCTAAATTAAAGGAATACCTACTGAAAATTGAAAGGTCATTGTTTCGAATAGGTGAATTAAAAGGGAAAGGGAAAGGAAGTAAATAAGAGAGAGTGATTTTAATTCGTTGGTTAGCGAAGTAATGGCCGAAGGATTCACCGTTGAGAAAGCTCAGCGACTTCACGTTTTTCCAATTTCTCGTTCCCTTCAATAATAAAATGGTCCGTATGTGAGAGCCCCCGGCATTGATATAGTGTCAAAAAAATAATTTGTATAATGATGTGTTGTTCATCATAATCTACCGCTAATCTATCGTTAACTCTGATCATCCAGTCAAAAACAAGACGACTACCCAATAGTACTATAAAAATGCAATAAATTTAGTGTTGCCAAAGATCGATCGTCAACAAATTATTTCAAATCATCGACAAATTTTAATGAACTACAAAATACCCCTTGTATTTTTGTTCCTTGAATATTGCAAGATGATACCGACTTTGCTTAACTTGTGTCCCTTTAATGACCTCTCCCGGCGGATGACTAAACTCGATAATGAAAGTAACACAAACATCGTCCAAAATCTAAGGATACTATTAACTAAAAACAAATATACTACGAGTATTAACTAAAAACAAATAAACTATTCGAGCAATCCATGGAAGGAGTTCCGCAGTAGCCACCGAGCCATATACCGGTAAGCCCATTGCGTCATATGGATGGCATCCCAACTAACTCGACGGTGAGGGTCGGGGCAAACACGGGTTCCTTCACTTCCACACATGTTTCCCAGATTAAAGTTATATACGTTAATATTAGATCCACAACACGCGGTCTGACGTCGGTCTGGGTCAAAACCAAACTGACCAGCATTCCGGAGAAGCCAAATCAATGCTGAGTAGTAGTCACCATAAACGATACTCACATCGGGATGTTGTTCACGAAGAGTCTTGATGGCTTGTTGTAGTTGATCGTTTTGGAACCTGGCAAAGGCGTTCAAGTCTTTCAGGCAGTGCAGCCTTCCATATTTACTAAGATCTGCAGTTTGGAAGGTGGCTAGATAAACTGGTAAACAGCCAATGGGGAAATTTCCGGGGATGAAAATCCGCTTTGCACCAAGATTGATGAGTTCTCTAGCAGCATCTGTAATGGCCGAGACCACCCTAGGGACCATAGGGTAGACATCAGCCAATGGTTTGTTTTGCAGTAAGGCATGGTTGAAGTCATTGCCAACGGACTCGATTAATATAAGCGAGTTACTGACCCTTTCTCGGCATTCAGATTGATTCAAGCAGGTATCACGAAGATGGGACCTAAACCAGTCCAGCTGTACAGACAGGGAACTTCTGGTGCCGGGCGATTGAACACCCATGGTTAGAAGGGTTTGAGCGTCTAAAGCCGTGGACCCTGCGACAGCAAAGTTAGCGCCATGGCTAAAATTCCCGCCTTTGGCAAGGTAAGGGCTTAGGAATGGCATGTTAAAGGACAGGGCAAAGTCGTCAACCATGAGGAGGCCGTCAGAGCAACGGCCCGTAGGACGGTGAATAGACTCCCCATAAGGGTATCTACCACAGGCACCTCCATGAATGGGGTTCTCGATCACAAGGTTGCCGGTGTCACTAATGGAATCCCCAAACTGATACATGTACTTAAAAGGGGGATTTTCTTGAGGAGTTGAGTGAGATATACGAGGTAGGGAAAGGCATAAGAGGCAGAGGGAAAACAACAAGAAACCGGACTTCATCATTGCAAGTAATTATTGAGAGCTTTTCTGATGGGAAGATTATGATTTATGATTTATACTGAAAGGGATTGCATGCTAATTAGTTCTAATATGACTTGGGAATAGGAGTTGAAATAAGGAAGAACGTATTACTTAACCAACAAGTAGAGTACTAATAAATCTTAATCCTAGTCGGGATAGGTTTATGTCGAAAATTTTAGTGTAAGACAGTTCTAGGGTAGGATTGGTTATATTGGTTCTGAAACGGACAGAAGTCCTTGGCGTAACTCCAACCTTGTTAAATTTTGTTGGCATAAAATGAACTATCAATCTCATTAGGCAATTAGCCAGTATGAGAAATATCCACCGTTACTTAATACAACGGCTGCCTAATTATTATGGATACGCCACATCCGATATCCATCCACCTTCTTGTACTACAGCAAAATTGAGCACTAGTTGAATTGGCCTGATCCTTCGTAGAATTCGTAGACCATCAAATAAGTTACACTGGATTATCCTCGTCTGTGTCTGTGTCCATCCTTTCAGTACACTATACGTTCTCAAAATTTTGCAGAAATAATTCTGATGTAGTTATGTGCACTATCCCGAAAATGGTTAAATATACTTGTATTCGCTCTAAATATGAATAGTTAGTCTATCTTTCTATTCAGAATTAATAGATCTTGAGTTCGACCCTTGTCATATATCGTCTACATACTGCATAGTGTAGACGTTATGTTATCTATACAGTGGATATATGACTTTGATGATATGCTTTATTTAGGGAATGGAATTATGTGCTTGGCTTCTAAGTTCACTCCTCGTAGTTAAACCACCAATCGACACCCATGTGTTCATCGCTTAGTTTAAGTTTGAGCTTGCCAGTGACTGTCCTGGTGACCTACTCGTCACCACACTTCCTGCCCAGATCTATACCCTTGCCAGTTGCCACCAGTTGATGTGCATTGGAGACATTCACCATTTAGATGAAATTATAGCAAAGCGACCTAATGTATGTATATATCTTGCTCCTGAAGGGAGTCTGTAGGCGTGGGAGTCCCGCAGTTTGGATATATTCTCGACCTTTAACTGCTAAGAACATTCTGTCAACATCCTTGATGCAGTATTTTTGTTGTCGCTTGGAACTGAGAATGCAATGTAGGAAGGACCCTGAGGGACTGACTCTTGTATATCAGTGCATTCATATGATTTTCGTATTCACTGACAAAAGCGACGTTTCAATCAAGGGAGAAACACAGGCTCAGCTGCCATAACAGTCGCCCTGTACACTAAAGCTCCATATTCTGTGGTCGCGGCTCCCTGCTTATACCCTTCACAATCCATGTGTGAACCAACCAAAGACGACTTGAAGCCGTTGAAGGCTGGCTACGGTAACTGACTCTGAATTCGTTTTCAGCTACTCCAACATACATCGGTTGCTGAGTGTTGCTCATCTGACATTTTACTGAATGCGGCTGTGTTTGGGTTACGTATACAGCTGATACATTGGGCTAAGACATAAATGGCGCAAAATTCGGGTAATATAACTCCCAACTTGACCTTTATCGAAAATAAAACATTTTACTGAATGCTGTGTTTGGGTATACAGCTGATACATTGTGCTATTGTCTTACACTTTCTAAGACAATTCATTCATTGACGAAAATATAAAGATACTCACTTTTAAACAAAAAATTGTATGAATATAAATAAACTGAATTAAGATACAAATCTTCTATGGCAAAAGATCGATTCGTAGTAGATATCTAAATTCTAACTCTTCTCCACGCCTCTGCGGCCCTTTCAGAGGAATTCACGATGAACCTGGCAGACTTATTGTCATAATGCGACTAATTTAAGATTACACTGCTAACATCGGAACCATATAGGTCTAATCATTTGAGTTGTCCGACATCCGGCTGAACCCGGAAATTATATCATGTGACATCCCACATATGTTTTCTATGTGCAACCTTGAGGAAGAGGGTGGCAATCCAACAAAGTTTTATGTTGGAAGTTGCAGAAATGAGGTTTAAGCTTATGAACATCAGACAATTTCACAGGTTTTAGAAAGAAATCATCGGCACCGTCTCGTAAACACATACTAATCCTAGAAGGGATATTCTCAGATGACATAATAACAACAGGAATATCTTTTAATCTTTCTGATTCCTTTACCTTCTTCAAAAGTTCATATCCTGTCATTCCTGGCATCGAATAATCTGTTATTATCATATTCACCTTATTTCCGACCAAATCGAGAAATTCCAGTGCCTTATTTGGCGAATCAACTGCTGTAACTGCAAAAATATACACAAAACAATGTCAGAATATACTGTTTAAAACAAAACTCGAAAACTTAACAATAATAAATGAAAATACCTTGAAAAGACGATGTCTTAAGGAGTTTTTCGATGAGTTTTCTGTCGATTATACTGTCATCAACAGCTAGAACATGAAATTGTGTATCCATTGACGGGATTTGAGAAAAATTGAAGAACAAGAAAGTTATATGAAATTAAGAATGTGGGAAGGAAGAGTTAGATGGGGTTTGATTTATATTTAGGCAGGGAGCTAAAATTCAAATTTGCCAAATCTCAAATTGCAGAGGATTTGGAAAATTATACTCAAGATATCAAGAGATTTGGCCAGTTTGACGATCTTCAAGATCTTATTTGTCTACTTTTTTTAAAATATTTTGTGGGAAAATCTTTGATTTGCATGAACTTTGCTTAAGCGATTGATTTGGAGTGGAACTCTGCACGTCTTGTAGTATTATTACTCCGTATATTGGTTTTCCTGACGTGTACCTTAAATACACATGCGGAAACTCTTAGCTTAATAGTATTCTTAAAGATTATTTTACTATTATTATTATGGTAAAGTATATAAAAGTAATTATAAGTTTTTCCATCAATTTTTTTATGATATTTTAACTATCTTTCTCCAATTAAGTTATTTACATACGTGTTCAGTGTTCTTAGGACAAACATTAGAAAAGCCGATATTATAAACTTTGCATTTTCTTTGTCTGACTGTTAAACCTGGAATAGTCAGGAGATTGTCCTCGATTGTGCATTGCTGTGTTATGACTTATGACCAAACATGATCCTCCCTCGAATGCGGATTGCAGAATGTGGACTGTGGAGTGCATCTCAAACTTAGAAATAATACGGAGTAATTTTTTGTAAGAGAAATTTATTTCATTTTATTTTATTTAGTTCTCCAAATAATTTTTTTCTTTAATTTTTTTTTTTTTTTGGTAAGTGTAATATGATATCAATATGTTGATATGATTTTTCCAGTAAAAATATAGAGGAAATAAAGATCCAAAATGTATATAGATTTATGTGGAGTAACAAATTGCCACATACTTTGATATTTCTCTGATTTGACTCGTCGTAGATATATATATTAGTATTTTAATGCAGGAACTAGGTCTAAGTAAGGCTAAAGTAACAATTGATAAACATGGTCTAAAAGGTGGTACTTTGTTAACGAATGAAATTGATTTATCTATTCCATAGTTTGATTGGAGTGAGTTGGAATGAACAATAAAGTTAGATAAGTAATGGATTCTAATTCTATTCCAACTCTTTGCAATTCCATACCCACCCTATTCCTTGGGTTTAAACTTCATTACCCTTCTACAAACTTATGGTGAAACAACCAACATTAAGCAAGTATGGATTTAGAACCTCATACTCCCATATTAGGGTGACCAAGTTTAGATCAGGGCCCAAAAATGAACCGGACCGGACTAGATACCAGACCATTTGGTCGAGTCCGAATCCGAACCGAATTTATTTAGGTCTGGTCCTTCATCCTCATTTTTTGATGTTTCGATTTTCGGTCATGTCCGGTCCAAGACCGATAATATAGGTCTTGACCAAATAGACCGAATTTTATGTTTCTAAAGACTGATCATTATTACACTATAAATTAGTATTAACAATTATTTTCATAAAAACAATCGTCTAGTTATTCAAAGGTATTTGATATAATGGAACTTAAATATAATTATCATATAATAAGGAATAGAGAAAATATAGTTTTAGACTTTTAGCTCCATTTCGGTCTATGATCGGACATGACCGAGTATTTCTGGTTGGGTCCGGTCCAAGACCTAAAGTTTTAACTCCAGTCTTCGATCCACGATAATTTTGTTTTTGGTGTACGGTCCGGTCCGATCCGATCCGATCTTGAACCGTTGTTCTCATGTTTAGCCCTACTCCCATATTGTCAAACTTCATTCCATTCTATCTTGGTGAACCAATCCAACCCGATGGCCCTAAATATGTGCTCCAAATATGGATCAATATATGTTAGTATCCTGGAGATATCTTGTTCTTTTATGCGTAAACATACTCTAGATATTAATTGCTAAGTTTATTTTGTGTTTACTCGAGGAAGAAAAACCTTTGGGCGTCTCTGTCTCGCCCTTTTGTTTCACATACATGTCTCATTATTTTTATTTTCTGACACATAATTATTTTATGAAATTTAAGTAATTTTCTTTTTACAATTAATGACAATGTAGAAGAAGTAAATGGGATATAGAATCCGAACTCTAAAAGTGAATCATCTATTTAAAATAAATAAATGAAAACATATTGACATTATTTTGATCATATTCTTATTCAAGTATGACTTCAAAATTTTCAATCAAAGTAATCCAATGTCGTAAGTTCTCTCTCTTAACATTCTTACATCAAATATTGATAGAATAATTGTTCACAATATTTGAACTCATCCATAAACCAATATCAAATTTTGTGCTTAAATAAAAAATAAACCCATTTGTATACATACAATGGTTTTATCTAGGGGTCTCTAGCTCATTTCAGGACACGATATATAGAATACTAAATAAGTTTATTATGCACATATAATTCTCTTACATAGAGAATGCATGGGCCCCGGGGGGATTCAACCCCCTCGTTACCAAAAAAAAAAAAAAATCTCTTACATAGAAAAAAAATGAATGTAGGAAGACTAAAATGATAACTTGTCTGGGTAACGCGCGTAACCATGAGATGAGATCACCTAATGAGAGGTATAGCTAGAAGTGGCTCAACCTTTTGCAATGTCAAGCCAAATTTTTCATCAACATCTATATCTTGAGGATTTAGGCCATTAGCATGTTTCCAATTAAATGAATAAAGAAGAGTGGCCAACATTAGATGCACCATCCTATATGCCAATGGCATCCCAGGGCAAATCCTTCTGCCTGATCCAAAGGGTATTAGCTCAAAATCTCTTCCTTTCATATCAATTTCACTTTCTAAAAATCTTTCGGGCGAAAACGATAGAGTATCCGGCCACACATTCGGATCACGACCAATTGACCATATATTGACCCATATTTGGGCGTTCTTGGGCACAATATAGCCACATAGTTCGACATCCTGATCGGCTTTATGCGGTATTAAGAACGGACCTGGTGGGTGTAACCTCATTGTTTCTTTTACCACTGCTTGAATATATAGTAATTTTGAGATATCGGATTCTTGAATTGGTCCGTTATTTTTGCCGACAACTTGGTCTAGTTCATTTTGAGCTTTCGCCAATTTTTCTGGGTTGCGTAGCAATTCTGTCATTGCCCATTCTAAAGCATTTGAGGTTGTATCTGTCCCGCCTACAAATAGATCCTGAAATACACCAGAACACATAAATCAAGAGTAATACAATGATGAAATACTATACCCTAGTATACAATTGCCATACTTCATGACTTCATGATAAGAAGTCAAAGGAAAATACGCAATTAGGACAAACTCCCTAGTATTTAATTGACGTCCATTTTGGATTGTTTCAACACTATGATGAAGACCATCGTGCAGATTATGGGGACTTGCTTATTGTTAGATCGTAAATATTTTTCGAACCGAAAATGTCATAATGTAGTGGTTAGGTGGAAATATTGTGGATGATTGGTCCCGAGTTCAAACACCTTATTATGTAGATTGTAATTGCACTTGCACATGTGATGAAGAGTTGGTTTTTCATATCGGAGAAAGAGAAAAGTATAATCTATTTTATGAGTATAAGTTAAGGTTACTCCATCTATTGGCAATTATTGATTTTGGAATGAAATCTTCTTGGACTTGTAACGTGGACATACACTCTCATCTCCTCCTCGACAGACACGACCTAGGCTCATGTGCGATCTAACAACCCAATTAATTATTGGTCATAACATGTAACATTGACAACTTTAAACAACCACCTAATATTCCAATCTCGTATGGATAACACGGATTCTCAATAGACGATGCTCACTTTGTTCATTTCATAATAATTAAATTTTGCAAACTCGACCGACTCAAATAAATTTCAGACAAATTGGAAATATATAATTGTAGAAAGGTGCTGTAATAGATATAATACTCCCTCCGTGCCAATTATTTATTACCTTTGATTAACGTACCTTTCAAGCCCTCCCATAGAATTAAAAACGTTAACAAATGAATGAATTGGAGGCGTAATTCTTACCAATAATAAGTGTTTGACGTCATCAAGGCTCAACTCATTATCATTGACAAGCTGAAGAAGACTATCAAGCACATCATTTTGTTTAGCAACCCTCTTATCTTTCACCCTTTGATCAATGATCTTCTCAAATATCCCAAGCATCTTGTGGAAATGAACCCTGATTTTTTTCCTTATACCCTGTAAATCCAAATGCCTAAGTACCGGGAAAAAATCCGAAATATTTGGCACCGCGGCTTCTTCCATTAAATGACAAACAAGATCCTTAAACTCTTGCGAGTATAAAGAGTCATGGCTCGCCAAATCCATAGAAAAAAACGTGTTGGACAATAAGTTTAAAGAGGTCGTAAACCCGGCCTTGCCTATATCAATAGGCAACCCTTTTTCACAACACGCTCGTGCATGTTCAACCAAATCGTTAACCTTTTTCTGTCGTAAGCCTTGACTAGCATCGAGTTGCTGGTTAGTGAACAACTTGACCATGACAATCTTCCTAAGGGTCCGCCATTTGGGACCCACAGGGAGCCAAACCATAGAAAGTTTATCATGGTTTGTCTCCCTTGAAGCATCCGGAAATTTTCTACTAGACAAGGCTAAGTCATGCCTAAGGAACATTTCTTTGGCTACTTCCGGGGATGATATGACTATGGTAGTCACGGTTCCTAACTTGAGAGACATAATAGGACCGTACTTATTCACAAGCTCGGCGACAGAGCGATGAGGCTTGTCGCCGAGCATGTGAATGTTACCTATTATAGGCCATGGTTTTGGTCCCGGAGGAAGTTTGGTTTTCCCAAGTTTTAATTTGAGTAAGAGAGTAGATAATAAGATTAGAATTAGAGGAAGAGTTATGGTGTAATAATCCATTAGTATGTAATATGTATTGGTGTAGGACTTGAAAATCATAATGTTGACAATATATATATAAAGGGTGAATTACCAAACTACTACGTATAATATTGATGTAACGCGTGGACAGTCTGACCGGAGACTAGGAGAGGAATAGGATAAGTCGTTGATGTTCGCACGATTATGTATAATTACATTAAATATATAATTCAAGTTGCAATTAGAAAATCAACAGGTCTTCTTTGTGATGGGCATATCCGTCACAAGCTTGTGACGAGTCAAGTATTATCAATGTGGCTAGTAACATAAGACAAAACTATCTTCCCCCACTGGATAATAATTAACCCGTTGCGACGGATATGTCCGTCACAAATGAAAATTTGCTTTAGAAAAATACTAAAGTAGTACATATTTAAGCGTTTCGCCCACATGTAAGAAACCATTAAAGTCAACTACGTTAACAACTTACGGAGTACTGTATTACGGAGTACATGTAGTTGTGAGCTGGGGTGATTGACTTTGATTTATAAGTTAACCGTGAGTATAAATTAACACAAATTCTCATTTAATAATTACTCCCTTTTACAAGATTACAAGATTATTTACGGTATACTCCTATTATATACTTGGAGAATAAGGAGACGAGATATTATTGACGGTACATAGCTTTATATTTTTATTTATTAATTTTTGGGTTATTTCATAAAAATAATCCATCATGGGCCTGCTTAAACTACTCCATACTTTAAATAATACGAATTTAATCCATCTCATTTCCCTTTCTTCCCGGAACAAACTCACCTAATTTTTTTACATGTTGTATAAGGTCGCCACTTCCTCCCTTTTCATTTAACTCTCAAATTTTACCCACTCCACCGTAAAGACCACACCCACATCTGCCTCACACCCTCGCATTATTACATCACTAATCACCCTTTATTACACATGACCACCTACCACAATCACCTACTGTACTCGCCGGTAGGAGGGAGTTAACGAGAGGAGTGACCGCGGGAGGAGTGGTGGTTGGAGGGACGACCGCCAACGGTCGACGGAGGAGTAATAAACGGAGGGAGAAGAAATACATTGGTTTTATTTTTTTTGGAATTATAGGGTAAGCATTAAGGTGTCTTAACCCTTAAAAATATAAGAGTGACATGTTGTTCAGGTTGTCCGTCCGTCGCCTTGTAGTGTTTGTAGATATATACTTGTAATATAAGTATAGTCAAAGTTTGTTAAAGATATTCAAAGTTAGTTAATCACCTAACTATTTTTTTTTTTTTTGGTATAATGTGAGCATTTTCATTCATTGAAATCATTCTTACAATTTGATAGTACATTCAAAGCATCTTCCTACCATACAAACAAGTGACACCATCTAACTAACATATATGCCTAGTTTATGGAGCCATTGCTTATCCTTTTCTCTCATTGATTCATCTATACAATGCTGAACTCTAACTTTTACTTCTTGTTGCACCTCCTTCACTATCTGTTCAGGCCCGACTAGAGCAAATTCAAGCCTACAACGGTTTCTTTCTCTCCAAATCAGGTACCTTGCTGCCAATCTAGCTATTCTCTGAATTCTAATCTGAACTATTCCTCTACTGCAATGTGCTGCACTCTGAAACCATCTCAGAAGATGCAAGAACACCCTAGTACTGTACTGACAATCCTGGAATAAATGGGCATGAGTTTCCTGCCCATTTTCACACAAATAACATGTATCAGTGCTACTAACACCAATCCTCTGTAATTTCATCCTGGTGTTCAAGGCTTCCTGCTTAATAAGCCATCCAATCATGACATGTTTTGGAACTGCCTATTTCACCCAGATATCAGCATACCACTGAACAGGAGGGTGTGTGTCCTGTAACCAGTGATAGCCAGAAGCCACAGTGTATCCTTTTTGATCTTCTTGCCATTTGTTATTCACATACCCAGCTTTCAAGCAATCTCTCACCTTGCAAATGTTCCTCCAGTTCCAGTTTGAATCAGGAGGTGGCTGGTATGTGTTCCAGTCTCTTCCTTTTAAATAGATGTGATCAATCCAAAGGACCCATAACTTGTCTGCTTTTGTGAATATCCAATTTACCGACTTTCCTACTGTAGCAACATTCCACACCCCTGCCTTCTTTATCAATAGTCCACCTTCTTTCTTAGGACATCATACATTGGACCAGGCCACCAGAGGGACTCTCTTATACTCAGCTCCTCCATCCCAAAGGTAGTTTATGCATAAAGCCTCTATCCTGGATATAACACATTTTGGCAAAAGAAAGATGGATGCCCAGTAATTATGCAAGGTATTAAGTACTGCATTAATCTAGACCACTCTTCCTGCATAACTTAATTTCCTTTCTCCAATCCCCTTTATCTTAGCAGCAATCTTATCAAGCAAGATATTACAATCCATTCTACTTAATCTGGTAGGTTGAATTGGGATTCCAAGATATTTGAAAGGCAACTGACCTTCAGCAAATCCTGAAATTTGCAAGATATCACTCCTAACAATCTCCCCAACTCCACTGAACACCACCTCAGACTTGCTAGCATTCACTTTTAACCCTAATGAGGCTGAAAATGTAGTCATTGCTCTCAGGAGCAACATGATTGATTCAGTGTCCCCTTTACAAAACAACAATAGATCATCTGCAAATAGCAGATGGTTCAAATTCAGCCATGCACACAATGGATGATACCTAAAAGGCCAATGTTGAGTAGCATAGCCCAGAATCCTTGTCAGATATTCCATACAGATTGTGAATAGAAGAGGGGGGAGAAGATCCCCTTGCCTTAAACCCCTCTTCCCAGCAAAATACCCAAACTGGACTCTATTCAGATTTAAAGTCAAAGTAGTAGAAGTAACACAACTCATAATTAATTCTCTAAATCTGGTAGGGAACCTTAGAGCCTTCATCATCTGATCCAAAAAACTTCACTCAATTGTATCATATGCTTTTTGCAAATCCAATTTAAACATACACCTGTGAGAGGCATTTCCTATGTGATAGTGTCTTACCAAATCCTGACAAATGAGTATATTTTCCAGGATACTCCTCCCCTTCACAAATGCTCCCTGGTTTTTGCTTATTATATCAGGAAGGACCAGAGATAATCTATTGCACAGAATTTTGGAGATTGTCTTGTAGATTACATTACAACAGGAGATTGGCCTAAAATGCTTCACACTAATAGGCCTTTCCATCTTTTGAATAATCAAGGTAATGACAGTAGAATTGATCTGCTGCAACAATTTTCCTGTATCAAAAAAATTTAAGATTGCTGCTCCAACCTCCTCTCATATTATATCCCAAGCATCCCTAAAAAATTGACTGGTATACCCATCTGGGCCAGGTGATTTATCTTTAGGTATACTGAACATGCACCACTTAATCTCTTCCATGGTCACTGGTCTATTAAAGATTTCAGTATGTTCCAGTGTACAACAGTCCCCTCTTCTAACAATCCCCACATTAACCTCATCTGTAGGAGTCTGTTGACCCAAAAGCTCCTCATAGTACTTCAGGAAAGCTTCATGAATTTGCTCCCCTGTCTTACAGGTCACACTATCCTTAATTATCTTCAATCTGAATCACTTTGTTAGAGTAGATTCTTTTCTTAATGATATGATGAAAAAGGAGCTATTCACATCTCCTTTCAAAGACCACTGAGTTTTTGCCTTCTGCATTAGAAAACTGTCTCTAGCCTCAACTAACTCCTTCAACTAATGATTATAACAACATACTCTTGTTGAATCAGTTCCACATTAGTAGAATTATTCACCAATGCCTTTTGTATTTTCTCCAATAAAGCACTGGCAATGTTAGTACTATTTTCTATATCAGAAAAACACTCCCTGTTAAGCTTCTTCAGGACTGGCTTCAAGGCTTTAAGTTTCTTTATCACCTTAAACATCTTAGTCCCCTTCCAATCATGCTGCCATCTACTTTTCACCTTGCCTTTAAAATCCTCATGTCTTCCCCCACATATTGAAATATTTAAAGTTTTTCTTTCCTCCAAAATTCAATTGTCTATCCATAAGAGTGCAAGGACAATGATCAAAAAGTCCTTCAGGATGGAAATTAGCAACATAATTAGAGAACTGTTCTAACCACACCTGATTCCCCATCATTCTATCTAACCTACTGTAGCTTCTACTACCTGGCTCCTGTTAATTTGACCAAATAAATAAAGCTCCAGTAGCTTGGAAATCCTCCATGCCACATATTGAAACACGGTCTTGGCACTGCTGCATTTCTGTCTCTATGGTTTGCCCTCCTAGTATTTCCAGTGGAGATAGTACAGTATTAAAATCACCAGCCCATAACCAGGCCATATAACAATCTGCCTCAATAGATTTTAAGAATTGCCATAATTCATGCCTTTCTTCCACTCTATTATGAGCATAAATCATATTCCCTCCTATTCACTATAATTGCCCTATTTCATTTGGGCACAATACTTAAGAAACTTGAATATAAAATTATAAAGGACAAAGGTGGGGTTGGTGATAGGAGAGAGGGATGAATTATTAGGAGTTAAATAAGGAATTGTGGGGTCAAAACATTAAAGAAAGTAATAAAATAGGAGTAAAAAAGTTGTGTGGGGTATGTTGAGAGGAGAGAGGGATGAATAAAATAAGAGTAAAAGTTACCAAAAAAGGAAATGAGGCGATTACTTGAATAATCCGTTTATGGAAAGTGAGGCAATTATAGTGAATAAGAGGGAGTAGTACATAAGAACTCCTTAGAATCAACTTTAGATTTCACCTTCATATGGATGAATTGACTACCATATGCAATAAACTCAATATCAAAGCAATTAGGTTTCCAAAACATCCACACTCTGCGTCCCTTATGCCAACTACAGTTTGTAGAAATACTCCAACCATCACACAAGGTAGTATTCTTATTCAGTAAATTTATTGGCTTAATCTTGGTCTCAAGTAGTCCAAAAAGCCCCACATTATTATTATGCATGAACCACTTCACCATTTTCTGTTTATTCAGGTCATTTAGACCCCTAACATTCCAAAAACCTAGATTATGCATTGATATTTTGTGAGGGATCGGAGGATCCTTACTACTCTGACCTACATCCCCCTAGGTGTAGTCATCCCATTAAGAGCATCCAAAAATGTTGGAACACCAGACCATTCCCTATGTTGTTGGCCTAGTACTACACTTCCTTGTCTATTATACCTCATAATTTGTCTTGTTGGAGTAGACTTAACAGGTGGAACAAAAGTAGGGAAAACCTCTGGTGTAAATAATGGAGGAGGGCTAGCTACAGCTGATACAGTTTGTATCTTCTGTACTGGTCTCCATATCTGCTTCTGTGGAGGCTTGCCTACCTTCTGAATCCCTGGGCCATTCTTTTTCTTAGCTTTCTCTTCCTTTGTCTTCCTACATTGTTGCTCATCATGACCCATCCCTTTACACAAGGAACAGGCAACATGCCTCCATTCATACTCCACTTTGACAGTAACTGTCCTACCATCCTCATCCAAAAACTGAACAGTTTCGGGCAATTTTTGACCCATTCGAAGTTCTACCAGAACCCTAGCATAACTCAATCTGGTTCTGTCCTGAGTCAAATCATCTTTCTTCACAAATTTACCCACAAGTTCTGCAATAGGTGACAGACATTTCCCCCAAAACTTCAAGGGAACATCATATAACCTTATCCAGACAGGGACTATATCAACCTCCTTTTTAATCAATTCAGTCTCCACAGTCCAAGGTTTCATTACTATTGGCTTATTTTCAAACAAGTAATACCCAGACTTCAACAGTTCATCACATTTCTGAGATTGTTTAAGGCGGACAATAAAGACTCCATTAGGCAAAAATGAAACCCTATCCACCCCAAACTTCTCCCAAACAGAATAAACATCATCTTCTATAACATTAGCATGAGGGTTTCCACCCAGTATATAGCATACTACAGATTGAGACCAAAAAACTACCTCATCTTTGATATCCTCCTTAGTAAATTGAAGTAATTCCTGATTTTCCTCCTCTTCATGGATTGTTGCCATTACTGGGTACAGATTTCCCATTCTGTCTGACCTTCCACCCTTCATCCTCTTTCTCAGGAATATCTTCAGGGAGCCTCAACACCGAAATGCCATGAATTCCATGCATTGGTTTCATCTTCCTAGCATCGCCAGTTTGGGGACCCTTCGAACTCCGTCTCTCTTCACTTCGTGATTCATTTTGCTATAAACCCTTGTTTTTTGATTTTTGTGTATTATTTGATTTTTTTTGATTTTCTAATGATTGATTTGATGATTGTTGAGGAATTTCAGATGATTTTGTCGATGTCGAAGCTAGATTCGAAGAACAGTTGTCATTAAATGTCATTACTGCGATATTTACACACTGAAATCTAGGTTAAAATTTCAGAGAATATTCTCTCTCTACTATCATTCTCTCTCTTGTTAATCACCTAACTAATCTGTTATTAGAGTTAGTTAAACTCATAAGGTTAGTTAGTGTAGTGATTAGTATAAATACTCGGGTTCTATTGTAATTAGAATCACAATTTCACAATAATATATCTTTACAATAAATTCTTCTCTCCAAATCTTCTTCTTCTTCTTCTTTATTTCTGTTATTCATATCAAGCTACCATGTTCTTCATACTCTCCTTCATCAATGGAAATTTGATGGTTTATATGGTATCAGCCTAAATTCGATTCTGTAATAAACGCTTCCGCACATCAAAATTCATAAAATTTTCTATCAAATTCATCTTTTTTGATCAAAATCATGCCGGAAGAATCGATGTATATAGAGGTGATCATCGGCGGGCTTAGGCCGGACACGGGCGGGGCCTAACCTAACAAAATTGTCCGGTGGGCCTATTTAGTGTTGCCCTTGTCCGTTATAGCTGCCCAACTATTATTGCCCGTACCCGCCAAACCAATGTAGCGGGCCGGCCCATGGGCCTGGTAAAGAAGTGAGATAAATAGATAATGATGTTCCAAATTTGGCTATATTATTTGATTTTATAATTTTTTTAGTGTGTACTATAAGGTTAGAGAGTAAGGGCTAATAAGGGACGTGATAATTGGAGATGAAATGATGCGGCTGCTGCCTGCTGGAAGTTAGATTATTTAGGGTCAAGATTTTAGTTTTTCAACTTTTTATTCATGGGTTTCTTCAATTTGCGCTAAATGTCGAATAATTAGTGTTTGTTAGTACGGAATATTTATTTTTTATATAAAGTTGTCATAAAGATAAAAATTCAAAAATGTAAAATATTTTTTAGCGGGCCTAGCGGGCCGGCCCATCGGCTTTTTCTTTAGTCCATACCTGCCCGTTAAATTTAGCGGGCCTACTTTTGTTGGCCGTTACCTATTTTAAAATTTGTTTTCTATGACCAAGCCCGCTTAAATAGCGGGCTTGGTGGTCCGGACCAAGCGGGTCGGACCAAACGGGCCGACCCGCACATGATCAGCTATCGCTGTATTCCCCATTGGATGATTCTCACTTTCTCTCACAGACGGATCGGATCAACCTTCTCTACAGTTATCGTCCTTTCAATTTGATGGGTCCAATTTCCTACAATGGCGGCAAGAAATCATTTGTGCTCTTCTATCTAAAAACAAAGTTGGGTTTATAACTGGTGATTGTGCTTGTCCTCCATCTGCAATTAAAAAGCATAGTTCTTGGATCAGGTGTGATATTCTTGTTGCTCGTTGGATTAAAAATTCAATTGCTAAGCCTTTAGTTGATAATTTGCAGTATAATGTTTCTGCTAAAACTCTCTGGGCTGACATTAATAAGCGTTATGGTCAATTGAATGTCTTAGATTTGTATGCTCTTAAAGAAAGAATTGAGTAATTGTAATACCCTGTTTTCTGTTAAGGGTCTACTCGGCCGAATAGTGTCTACTCGGCCGAATAGTGTCTACTTGATCGAGTAGACGTTGTGACCTGTTGGGCAGTAGTTCTGCCGAGTGTGGACTTGACCGAGTACAGAACAGCTCGGCCGAGTAGCGAGTACTCGGCCGAGTGACACTGTAGCTCGGCCGAGTAAGTCTGATAGGTTAGGCGACCCGGTTTGGATTAATTAGGAATGATTTATATTTATAAAAGGGCAAGATACTTCTTAAGAAACAGTTTTACGTACATTGCTTTCACAAACCCTAAACCATTCCTAATTACTCCGAAGTCAAGAGAGAACCCGGATCTTCGCCTTTCGTCATCGTTATTTTGTAAGTATTACGAAGATCTACATCTCTTGTTATTTATTTATGATTGATTCGGTAGATTTGTATGAGAACATGATTAGGGCACTATTTGATAATATGTATTGTAATTGTTAAGCGGTGATTTCGTAGAGGAACCTTTCTAACTACTTGATTGTGCTTTGCTTGCGGATTTGCTATCAGGTAGGGTTTCCCTACTCAGTGTTTCACATTTTGAGGCGATGTTGTATTGATTAACTGTTGAGGTTGATTACATGATTAAGAGCATGATGTGATTTCTAGTGTTGATTGTATTATATGAATGTTACAACTGAAAGACGGTTCCGGCTGAGTGAGTCCATACTTAGGAGATGGTCCACGCCCTTTGATCGCTCCTTGTGACTCCCATCACAAGGAGGATGTGCATATTAATGAACCTAGGGTTTCACTTGTTGCGATGAGTGGCTGCGGTGACGAGGTTGTGTCACTGGCTGTTGGATACCTGTTGCGATGGGTATCTGGCTGAAGGGATTGTACATGAATGATTGACTTCCGCTGTTGTTAATATTAACGTTGCATCTATATTTATGACTGGTTGTGTTTGCTGACCCCGTTGTTGTTGTCTTTTGACCTGCGGCGATCCATTGGGCTGGTGAGCAGCTGTTTAGCAGGTTTTGTATGAAGCCGTCTTTCGGGATGGATGAGATGCCGCTGAGTCTAGCTGAAAGTCGATATAGCTTCCGCTGAGATTAGTAGTCGTCTTTAGACAGTTTGAGTTGTACCTTTTACAGTTTCAATTTTGGCTTCAGATGTTGTAATCACTTTAACTTATCATATTTAATAAATGTTGTTTCTTTATGGGCTATTTGATATACTTACCTCAGGCAACCGAGATGGTAGCATTCTTATATGCCAGGGTGGTCCTTGGTAAGACACCTTAGTATATGGGGGTGTTACAGTAATTTCTCTCAGGATACTAGATCTCTTCTTGATTATTATGGTAAAATCAAGAATTTGTGGGAAAACATTGATGCTATGGACCCAATTTCGCAGTGTTCTTGTGGTGCCATGAATCGATGTACTTGTCAGCTTCTTAGAAGAATGATTGATAGAGAAACTCAATCAAAATTAATTCAACTTTTAATGGGTTTAAATTATGGGTTTGAGCAGATGCAGACTCATCTTCTAACTCTAGATCCTCTACCACCCATTAATAAAGCATTAGGATTGCTGCAAAAAATTGAACGCCAGAAGTTAATAAATGATGTAACTTTTGATGTTGTTGTTGAATCTGTTGCTTATGCCACTAAAAAGCGACCACAGTCATACTACTCTCAAGATATTGTTACACAGAAACATTTCAAAGATGAGGTTTCTGTTGATGAGAAGTTCTGTGAGCACTGTAAAAGATCTGGTCATAACATTGAGGATTGCTGGAAATTAAAAACCTGTGAATTCTGCAAGATTAAAGGGCATATTCAGGAAAGGTGTTATAAATATAAGGCATTTATATCTGTTATTCATATCAAGTTACCATCTTCTTCATACTCTCCTTCATCAATGGAAATTTTATGGTTTATAGTGTTATTGGAAGGTATGTTGCATATGAATCATTAAATTGAAATTACTTATAGGATGAAATAATTTAAGCATACCACTCATAAAGAGGATTATTTCTATGAAATAACCCTTAATTTATTACACCTTAACAAAGGAAAACTCGCGTGAGTGTAAATGCGCTAGGTTTAGTCATTAAGAACCTAATTGAAAACATAATTATGCGGACCATCTTTATCATAGAGGTGTATCAACGAATCCTTATTCCTAATTCCAAAATTTGGAAAAAATTTTAATGTCATACATTCATACCAGGAAGTCAGGGTAGTAGTAGAGAGCATAGTAAGGGTTAATGTCGGTAAAGAGGTAAAGCCAAATAATAAGTAACCCAAATTCTTTTTTTAGACATATCTGTTTTAATCTTAAAACATGTCAAATATGATGGATAAAATAAAAGAATATTTTCCTATGATTTAACTTGTTTTACTCTTAAGACGGGTGTACTCGTCTCAGGAATGACAATTGAATAAAGAGAAGTAACAAAATAAGTGATGTGTGTTGTAAACACAAAGTTAAGGTGAAAATCTCACCTCCGGGATTTACTCCACCGTCCTCCTCAAAGTCCATATTTACAATAGTAAATATGACAAATACCTCCACTGCATTTAATGTATACACACCGTAGTATGTTGTATAAATACCGTACCCGATGAATGAGAAAACACTCAACATTTCACTCTCAATCTTTCGCTCTCAATCATAATATCTAACACGTTATCAGCACGAACTTGCTCCGAATTCGTAAGGTGTAATTTTTCAAAGTACTCATAATATTTTAGGTCTTAGAAATTTTTCAAAACAATCATATTACAAAATAATATTTGTTACATGGATCACCAATGTCATGGGATCAATACTATTTTAAGTTATATCTCAAATTCTAACATATACTCCCTCCATACCACACCAATGATTACATTGAGATTTTCACACTTGTCGAGACACGTTTTGTAACGTTAATAT
The DNA here is from genome assembly GCA_018983105.1 of Silene uniflora. Taxonomy (NCBI): domain Eukaryota; kingdom Viridiplantae; phylum Streptophyta; class Magnoliopsida; order Caryophyllales; family Caryophyllaceae; genus Silene; species Silene uniflora. The sequence continues at coordinate 604 of JAGPOY010000612.1, read as the reverse complement.
CTTTAGTTACACATTATTAAAAATTATAAAAATTTGATATTCTTATAGCATTCACGACGATAAATCAAACAAGATCTCACATGACTATATTTCGACTTATAGATTAAGAATAATATCGAAGATTCCCTACGACCATGAATAGTGCTCATGAACTCAATGTAACCATTGGTGTGGTATGGAGGGAGTATTTCATTACTGAACCTACTAACAACTTACCTTTAAATATCCATATTGTTCAACCGCAACCGCAACCATAACCAAGTGAACCATCGGTTGTCGCCCCTCTTAATCAACACTTATCAAAACCAATATGGACCAACCTCAATAGCCAAGTAGAGAGACAAACCAAAAAGTGTCACAAAACCCGCCATTTTTTCCCGGAAAATATAGCAGGACCGTCTCGCTTGAAGAGAACAAGAGACGAACAAGTGTCCTCAGAGTCAACTGAATCAACCAACTCTGTCCGCGAGAAATGCCCCAATACTAACATTATTACAGAACCATCTACCCTTGCCGATGGCCTCTTAGGGCCACCTAGACCCGCAACGTCGGCTGAGAAACTTCAGATAACGACCACCATGCCACTCGTCCGAATATTTTTTTT
>JAGPOY010000611.1:0-21955 GCA_018983105.1 Silene uniflora | reverse complement strand
GCAATCACTAAACTAGCTTGACAAGGTAGGCTAATTTTTGGATGTAGCTAAGGGGTCAAAAGGCAATTTTGGCTAATTGTGGAGTTTAATGGGTAATAATAAAAGAAAGGGGGAATTGCAAATATTCTCCAACATGTGACACCAACCACTAACCCGAATGTATGTAGGCAATAAGTAATTGAATTTCATATTTATGCATTTGATATTACATGCTATTCAAGGAGTATACTACTCACAATCCTATATGAAACTGGTCATAGATGTCACCGGTTTATTAAGCTTTAATCCTTAGAATTTACCCCTGGGCCATATGGGTTTACTAGCAGATTCTATAAAGATGCATGGGATGTGATAGGGGGTGAGGTAACTGGGGCAGTGGAAGATTTTTTCCAACAGAGACAACTTTTGAAACAGATCAATACAACTACTTTAACATTGATTCCAAAGTGTGAAAGACCACAGAATGTGATGCAATTCCGACCTATAGCCTGTTGCAATGTGGTGTATAAAGCCATATCAAAAATAATTTGCTCAAGGCTAGCTAGTGTTCTGCCTGCTGTGGTTGGACAAAATCAGCAGGCTTTCATTCAAGGGAGGAGTATTCTTGAGAATATTCTCATTTGTCAGGATTTGATCAGACTGTATCATAGGCCATCTGTATCAGCTAGGTGTTTGTTTAAGATTGACCTCTAGAAGGCCTATGATACAGTGGAATGGAATTTTGTGGGCCAACTACTAGATGCCCTAAAATTTACTACTGAGTTTATTGAATTGGTGATGCAATGCATCACTACTGCTTCTTTTAGTCTTGCCTTAAATGGGGAGAGTTTTGGATTCTTTCAAGGGAAAAGAGGGCTCAGATAGGGGGACCTAATGTCCCCTCTAATCTTCACCTTTTGTATGGATTACTTGACAAGAACTCTACCTATGCATCATCACAGGAGGGGTTCAAGTTCCATCCTTTGTGTAAGGAGTTAAAGTTAACAAGCCTCATGTTTGCAGATGATGTGTTGATGTTTTGTAAAGGAGATGCTAAATCAATGGTGTTAATTCTAAAGGCTTTCAATACTTTCTCAAAAGCTTCAGGCCTAAAGGTGAGTCCAGCAAAATCTAACATGTACTTCAATGGTGTTTCTGACAGCCTAAAAGATGAGATTTTAAGTGTGTCTGGGTTTCAAGAGGGTACTTTACCATTTAAATATCTTGGCATGCCAATTCAAACAACAAGGCTCAAGAAGAAGGACTGTGACATTCTTATAGATAAGGTCTGCCAAAGAATTCATGGGATTGGAGCTATGAAGCTGTCCTATGCAGGGAGGTTGGTGGTTGTCAAGGCAGGCCTCTCTACCCTACACTCATACTGGGCATCAGTGTTCATTTTACCAAAAGGGACAATTCAGAAAATAGAAGCCATATGCAGGAACTTTCTATGGAGTGGGGGGGCTGGCTATAAACAGACTCCTATGGTAGCATGGTCCAAAGTTTGCAGAACTAAAGAAGAAGGGGGTATGGGGATCAGGAATCAGGCTATTTGGAATCAAGCTATGGTTGGGAAATTGGTTGATTGGGTGGCAAGGAAAGAAGACAGCATGTGGGTTAAATGGGTGAATCAAATTTACTTAAAGAATAAATCATGGGTAGAATACAAACCTAGAATGGAATCCAGTTGGGCATGGAGGAAGATTTGCATCACCAAAGAGCTGTTGGCAGAAGCCTTTACGGATGATGGGTAGTGCTTTGATGGTGGAGCTTATTCTGTCAAAGCCAGCTACCTGTGGCAGAGAGGAGAAATTCCAAAGGTTAGATGGGCAAAAATGGTCTGGAACACTTGGTCCATTCCAAAACACGCCATGTTCACATGGCTTGTTATCAATGATTCGCTTAAAACGAAGACAAAACTCGTGGGATTTGGGATCTGTGATGAGGCGCTATGCTGCCTTTGTGGCCAAGAGGACGAGACCCAAGATCACTTGTTCAAGGGCTGCCAGGTAACAAGGAATGTAATAAGGGAAGTTAACAAGTTAAGCAGAATACAATTACCTCAGGATGATTTGATTCAATGGGGTTTGAGAAGGAGAGGAACAAAGCTCAAACGTGGGACAATCTGGACTGTCATCATGGCGGTTCTATATCATATCTGGCATCTCCGGAATAAAGCTCGAGTTGAGAATGTAATGGAACGACCGGAAAAAGTAGCAAAGAGAATCATGGTGTTGATCAGAAATCGGATCGACTCACGAATCAAGCTACCCCTCAATCAGCGAGATCAACAGTGGTATGATGAGATCATGAGGTAAGAAAGACTGAGGAGGAAGGTTGGGGATGAAGATTGAGTGAGGAAGATGAAGAGTACTAAATCGCCCAAATCGGGAAATCTGGGATTGGATAGGATTTTTCATGTTTTATGTCTGAGTATCTCTTTTTGTTGTATTTGGCTTTGATGAATGCGGTAGACGGGTCAAGGGTTGCTTTGACTTTTGACCCGCTCCGGGTGTATATGTTACGATTCCTGGTTTGTAATACTTACATTTAAACCAAAAAAAAAATCCTTAGAATTTATAAGTAGGTTGCCGAAAATTTAAGTCAAGTCTATTCGTTCAGCTCAAACACCCATAACTCGCATAAAATGCAACGGTTGTACATGAAATATTGGCATCGCAAGGCTTAGGCTAATATAGAAGGCATAGATGCAAAATCATCATTGTTATCTAATCATTCCTATCCTATATGCAAAAATAAACATGCTGATTTTTTTTGTATTTGTTTGATTTTTTAATTTTTTTTTTAAATAAGAATAAAAAACAATGCAAACAAAATTTAAACATGAAACAGAAATAAAAACAAAATGCATGAGCAAACAATGCATAACCCTCCCCAAACCAAAACGCACAATGCCCTCATTGTGCTCAGCAGCAAACAACATCAGCAATCATAGGGGAAAAGAAATACAAAATGTAAACGAAAACAAATAAATGAAGCTAAGAGAGACGGAAACTCACAATGTACAGCAAAATAGGGACCTCCCCAAACCACCCAAGAACAAGGGGAGGTCATAAACTGGAGCAACAACATCCTACTCATCATCCCCATCAAAATTAGGATCATCCTTCTCCCTACGACCTGCACCAGAACGGGCACGCAACTCAGCCCGGGTCCTCTCCTCCACCTCAGCAGTGTCCTCCTCCTCCTCCTGTGCAGGGTACCCACCCTCCGGCCAGCGGAAGTAGGTGGGGTGTGGCCAGCCAGCTGCTGGCAGTCGTCCGCGTCGGGCGTAGTGATCATAAACTGGGAACCCGGCCAAGGCCTGGTTCAACTCCATCCGCGCGGTCCTTCTGCACATGTCAAGAAACAAATAATCGCGGGCCCCTTGGTCTAGGACCTCAGGGACCGCAAGAGGAGGAGGGCAAATAAAATGGGCCGGATAAACTGGTCCAGGGCCCGTCTGAGTAAAAGGGGTAGAAGACTGCCTCATATCCCTAGCAGTGGGAGTAGGTACAAAGGTCTGGCCTCGCGCACCCGCGGCCGGACCAGACCCAAGGTCAGAATAGGGCAAAAGATAGGACGGTGGTGGTGGTCGCGCCCTTCTCGGGGCGGTAGGGAGTGGCACAACACGGGGTAGGTCAGGATAAGGTAAAGTCACGGAAGAACGACCTCCAATCTTCCAGGTATAGTCAGCTAACATCCACTTTTTATCAATCACATAGTTAATGTTCATCAAGGTCGACTCTGAAAGACCTTTGTCGCCCTCCATCGGTACCAAGTCACGGGGGAAGTCACGAAAAAGGCGGCGGGCAATATGGGTCACTAAGCCACCCGCCACAACAGAAGTCAAAGGTCCCTCCCCCAGGTTCTGGAAATGCTCGGCGGTAAGATAAGCAATGTTAAGCATATGATGGGTGCCTGAATCAATGTTAAGATACCCCGCCAAAATAGATAAGTCGATTGCATTAATGTTATTAGAGTCCTTCCGACCAAAAATAGTGTTAGCAATAAGGCGAAACCAATAGCGGAAGGGAGGAAAATGAACAAAATTACCTCGTTTCCGACCAACAGAGCAGTCGGAGATCGAGGTCCACAATAAATCACCCAATTTCCGAGGGGCTGTAGTGCGCCCCCCGCTATGCAAACCAAGGAACTGGCCAAACTCAGCTAGAGTGAAAGAGAAATCCTGGTTAAACAGTCTAAAACAAATACATCGACAAGTTTCATCCGCATCATAATCAGCAGCATACCACTTAAAACTACTAAAGAACTCCAAGGTCGGGATTAGATAGTAAACTCATGCATAGTAGCCAAACCAACCATACCCGTACCAGCTAAAATCTCAAGGACGAGGTCAAGGAATCCTAAAGAAGTAAGACAAACACGATCCAAAAACCGAGTCGGGATTATATCCCCTTGAAGCAACCGTATAATCCGTGTCTTCTGATCAAGAGAGGAGAATTCTACCTGCGAATAGCAAGGTAGACTATCCATGTTAGTTAGCTCGTCATCGACTTGCGAAGTATCCGCAGCGGTCGGGGCGTTGGAACTCGAAGCGCCTCCTGATTTTCCGCTACCCGAGAAAAGTCGGGCCAATCTACCCCTCTTTTTACGCTCCATAGATAACCTAGCACAAAGAAATGACAAATATTATAAATTGAAGCACGTAAAACTGGAAAAATAATCGATCGACTGACTGTTCCTGTCGATCGACTTTTGGATTTGGTCGATCGACTAATTGCTGTGGTCGATCGACTAAAACGCGAATTCCAGATTTCCCTTTTTCGATTTCACAAACATTCAACCAATAATTTCAATTCAAATCAGCACAATTGATATATTAGGAAAAAGGAATAGCATTAAGGTATAAAAATCGAATGAAAAGGCACAAATCCAGTTTTCCACAAATCGATTTCAAAACTCCTAACCCTAATTTCAGATTGAAATAATAAGCATGATGAATCAAGGGTAATAGGGCACCATTAAGCAACATAAATCGATAATAAACAGATCTCAAGCACTATACATAAGAAAAGAATTCAAAACCTTAGATCTCATGCATATGGGACTTGAATTAGCTCGAAAATTGAAGGGAAAAGAGGAGGAATAGGATGCACATACCTTAAACTTGAGCTAGGAATCACAAAGATGAGCAAATAAAACTTAGTGGGATGTAATTTGTATGGAAGAAAGGGTAAGCAATGGAGATGGAAAGAGGGAAGCAAAATATAGATTATGAATGAAAAGTGACGGAAATAAGGGTGAACTTCCCTTTTGAGCTCGGCAGGTCATACAAATAGTCGATCGACTTTTCACATCTGTCGATCGACTATTTGCTCAGTCGATCGACTATTGCTCCTCGTCGATCGATTATTCGCTCAATGTCAGCTCAATCTAACTCGTCCACTATGCTTACGAACGTCCGTCTTGCTTCCAATATACCTGAAAAATTAAAATACACTCCCACACAAATATCCAGAAATTACAAAAATTGTTTTAGCACACTTAACTAAATAAATCCTAATTAAATCAAATAAAAGTCCTAATAAAATGAAATAAAAATTTGTCTCTCGCAAAATTACAAAATTATACAAGCCGGGTTGCCTCCCGGGCAGCGCTGGTTTCAGATAGGTCCCAGCTCGACCTTGCCAACTCATTCGGCATCGACAATTTGGTCGAAGTAGAGTACCTCGACCACTCCAACGAAATCATTAGTCCCATAGTAGTGCTTGACTTGGTGACCATTAACATTGAACCTCTCTCCTGCGGAGTTCTCTAACTCAACGGACCCAAACTTGGAAACGGAAGTCACCTTATAGGGGCCACTCCACCTGGATTTCAGCTTACCAGGAAATAGACGAAGTCGGGAGTTGAATAGTAGCACTTGCTCCCCAACTTGGAACTCACGCGGTAGGATTCTCTTGTCGTGCCATCTCTTAGTCTTTTCCTTGTATATGCGGGCACTGTCATAAGCATTCAGCCTAAACTCTTCTAGCTCATCCAACTGCAATAAACGCTTCTCACCACACAAGTTAGCATCAAAATTCAGCTCACAAATAGCCCACCATGCCTTATGTTCTAACTCTACAGGCAAATGACATGACTTACCATAGACTAATCGATACGGTGACGCACCAATTGGTGTCTTAAAAGCTGTCCTATATGCCCATAAAGTATCATCTAATTTCATACTCTAATCTTTTCGTGATTTAGAAACAACTTTAGCTAAAATTTCTTTTAACTCACGATTTGAGACCTCTACTTGTCCACTAGTTTGAGGATGATACCCCAAACCCCTACGATGTTCAACACCATATTTAGACAATAAAGTAGTAAGTTGTTTCTCTTTAAAGTGCATACCTCCATCACTAATAATGACCCTAGGAACACCAAAGCGAGGGAAAATTACCTTCTTGAAATGTTGGATGACAGTTTTTGCATCACAATGGACCGAAGCTACGGTCTCTACCCACTTAGATACGTAATCAACAGCTACAAGAATATACCTGTTACCTTTGCTAGACGGAAACGGACCTTGATAGTCAATGCCCCAGACATCGAAAATCCCGACCTCTAAAATACCAACTTGAGGCATCTCATGCCTTCTTGAAATGTTTCTCGTCCGCTGACACGCATCACAAGCTGAAACAAAAACCTTAGCATCATAAAACATGGTTGGCCAAGAAAAACCTGACTGAAGTACCTTAGCCACGGTTCTAGATGGACCGTGGTGACCACCATAAGATGAAGAATGACATGCTTCCAGGATAGCTTTGGTCTCCCATTGCAGTATACATCGCCTATAAAGACCGTCAGCGCACTCCTTAAATAGATAAGGATCATCCCAGAAATACCGCTTCACATCATGCAAAAATCGCTTCCTTTGCTGATAAGACAGATCAGGAGGTAATAAATCACCTACAATAAAATTAGCATAATCAGCATACCAAGGACTATCAGTCATAGAAACAGCTAACAAAGAGTCGTCAGGAAAAGAATCATTAATAGGTAAAGAATCCTCCCCCTCTTGCAGTGGTAACCGCGAAAGATGGTCTGCAACTAAATTTTCAGCGCCCTTCTTATCTTAATCTCTAGATCAAACTCCTGCAGAAGGAGTATCCAACGCAATAATCTAGGCTTGGCCTCCTTTTTAGCAAAAAGGTACCTCAGCGCTGCATGGTCAGAAAACACAGTAACTTTCGAACCTAATAAATAAGACCGAAATTTTTCTAACGCATACACCACAGCCAGCAGCTCCTTCTCCGTAGTGGCATACTTCACTTGAGCCTCATCAAGAGTTCGGCTTGCATAGTAAATGGCACTCAAAGTTTTGTCTTTCCTTTGACCCAGCACGGCACCAACTGCATAATCGCTAGCGTCACACATTATCTCGAATGGTAGCTCCCAATCTGGAGCCTGAATAATTGGTGCCGTAATCAAAGCTTGCTTCAACCTGTTAAAAGCAGAAAGACATTAATCAGTAAAATTAAATGGGGCATACTTAAGCAATAACTGTGTAAGTGGTTTAGCAATTTTAGAAAAATCCTTAATAAACCGGCGATAAAAGCCGACGTGACCAAGGAAACTCCTAACTCCCTTAACATTTACGGGAGGAGCCAATTGCTCTACCACTTGCACCTTTGCTTTATCAACCTGGATGCCCTTATCAGAAACTAAGTGCCCAAGAACAACTCCCTCATTGACCATAAAATGGCACTTTTCCCAGTTCAGCACTAAATTAACCTCAACACATCGCTGCAAAACGTTTTCAAGGTTAATTAGACAATTCTCAAAATCACTACCGTAGACGCTGAAATCGTCCATAAAAACCTCCATAATTGACTCTATATACTCAAAAAATATTCCCATCATACACCTTTGAAAGGTAGCTGGGGCATTACATAAGCCAAAAGGCATCCTGCGATAAGCAAAAACACCATGTGGACAAGTAAAAGTAGTCTTTTCCTGATCATCAGGATGGATGGGCATCTGAAAGAAACCTGAATATCCATCTAAATAACAGAAAAATTTATGAGAGGCTAATCTTTCTAACATCTGATCAATAAAGGGGAGAGGGAAGTGATCTTTTTTAGTGGCGGCATTTAATCGTCTATAGTCAATACACATCCGCCAACCTGTTACAACTCTAGTGGGTATTAATTCATTTTTATCATTTCTTACCACTGTAGTTCCTCCTTTCTTTGGTACTGCCTGGACTGGACTTACCCACTTTGAGCTACCGACAGAATAAATAATACCTGCATCCAACAATTTCATCACTTCTGCCATAACAACATCTTGCATCTTAGGATTTAACTTACGCTGACCCTGTTGGCAAGGTTTATGGTCTTCCTCTAACTCAATGCGATGCATACAAATGTCAGGGTTAATACCTTTAAGATCATCTAAACTGTAACCTAAAGCTTTCCTATTTCTCTTAAGAACAACCAACAAAGCAGATGTTGGTTAGCATCAAGATTAGCATTAACAATAACAGGATAAAGCTCAGATTCATCAAGAAATACATACTTAAGGTGGGAAGGAAGGGGTTTCAGTTCGGGTTTCTTTACCTCAACAGCGTCAGAAATCGCCATTATTGCATTTACCGTCTCACCTTTCTCAATAGTGAAATCCCGTCCTCTCAAAGCAGTATTCATCATCTCATAGTCAACCAACACATTCTCTGCAAAATCATCAAGAGCAATCAAAGCCTCTAGTGGGTCCCTAACCAGGGATCCCGTCCAAAAATAAAAAATAGAGTCATCTACTATATCAATAGCATAACAAGTATCCTCTATCATAGGCCTAGCAAGAGTGTTGGCTAAATTAAAGGTCACCTTATCTTCCCCTATCTCTAGAGTCAAACGCCCTCGTTTGACATCTATAATAGCCCCTGCAGTGTGTAAGAATGGCCTACCTAAAATAATGGGTATCTCGGTATCCTCAGCCATATCTAAAATAATAAAGTCGACAGGTATAAAGAATTTACCTATCCTAACAAGGATATCCTCTAAGACTCCTAGGGGTCGCTTAAGTGATCTATCAGCCATCTGTAAGGTCACACTTCTTACTTTAAGGGTCACCATATTCAGTTTCTCGCAAACTGAATAGGGCATCACGCTCACACTCGCCCCTAAGTCACATAAAGCCTTATCTATTACATGGGTGCCAATAATACAGGGAATCGAAAAACTACCCAGGTCCTTTAGCTTAGGAGGCGACTTACTTTCTAGGAGTGCACTACACTCCCCAGTAAAAGCTATAGTCTCCTGGTCAGTAAAACTCCTCTTACGTGTTAAAATATCTTTCATAAACTTAGCGTAAGAAGGTAACTAGGTAATTAACTCGGTAAATGGTACAGTTACCTGAAGATTTTTGACGACCTCCATGAATTTACCGAATTGTTGCTCGATCTTTGTGTTCTTTAAGCGCCCTGGAAAAGGAACTTTGATAACAATCGACTGATAAGCAACTTTCTTCTTCCCTTTATCAGAACCGGACGCCTTATCAGCTTCGGAAGACGTCTCGTCAGAGTTAACAGCAGCCCCGCCATTCAAAATAATCGATCGACCAAGGCCATCAGTCGATCGATTATTCTCACCAGTCGATCGACTACCAGTTTCGGTCGATCGACTACTATGCTCAGTCGATCGATTATTCTGGCTGTCGATCAACTGTTTCTGAGGCGTCAGAATAGTTTGCCTCGTAACTTGCTCCGTATCCACATCCAAATCTTCGATAATCACATAATCAGATCCCTGGGGCATCTCCGGTTCATCATATGTAAGTCCGCTTCGAGTCTGAATTGCATTTGCAGTGTCATGGGGCTTATCGGACTTAGACGGCAACGTACCAGGTTGCCTACTTGACCCTTGATTAGAAAGTTGAGCAATTTGGTTGTCCAAAATCTTAGTATGGGCCATCAACTGGCTGATCATAGCATCTTGCTTCTGTGACGATGCAACTTGTTGTTGTAGCAAGGCTTTTATGTCAGCCATGTCATTATTAGGAGCTTGATAAGGCGGCATTTGTTGTTGAAACTGTGATCCGCCTTGGTTCTGCCTTTGAAACCCTCCTGGAGGAGGCTGATTACCTCTATTCTGAGGTATCTGGTATGTATTTTTCTGCGGCGGTGGTTGTGGATTCTGCACATTCTGGCTAGACCACTGAAGGATCGGATGCTCTTTGGTTCTTTCATTATAAAAGTTAGAAAATGGTGTACCTTGCTTGTAAGACTGAAAAGCATTCACTTGCTCCATGGTGCTCATACAATCATTAGCAGTATGACCCTCTAACCCGCATCTACCACAAGTGTCTTCCTATTGAGTCATGGCGTTAACAGTCTGCTTATTTCCCAAGGACTGAGTGGTCTGCAGTTGGGCAATTTGAGCAGTCAAAGCCTCTATATGTGCCGCAAGGGCAGAATCCGAACCACTCCCTCTAGTAGCTCCTCTTGGGTTACCATATTGAGCAGTATGGGTAGCCATCTCATCGATCATCTTCCAAGCGGTATCATCATTAGTGTTATTCTGAAATCGCCCATTAGCAGAGGAGTCAAGAAGATTTCTATGATCGTCATAAAACCCGTTGTAGAACGTGTTGCAAAGGTACCACTTCTCAAAACCGTGATGGGGAACTGATCTGATCAACCGCTTATAACGAACCCATGCCTCACTAAGATCCTCGGTAGGACCTTGCTTGAAACTTGTTATTTGACTTCTAAGATGATTCGTCTTCTGTGGAGGAAAATACCTCTTGTAGAATGCAAGAGCCAACGAATTCCAATCAGTAATGCCCTCCGGATCCATGGCCAACTCCCTTAGCCATTGCGCTGCATCATCCTTAAGTGAGAAAGGGAATAGGGTATGCTTTACTTGATCTTGAGTCACCCCCGCAGTCAAGGGGATGGAGCAACAATAAGTGACAAATGCTTCTATGTGCTTGGCCGGATCTTCTCCAGTTCTCCCATAGAACAAATTCCGCTCCACAAGGTTCACATATGACGGTTTCAACTCAAAGGTCCCTGTGGCAGTAGAGGGGAGCTTGAAACCCTTAGGAATAAAAGCCAAAGTTGGCTCATTATGGCTCGATAAAGTAGGCATGATGATGATTGATTCCGAATCTGTCTAAGAAATAACAGTATCTTCTTCTGAGTGCTCTGTATTGCCTTCTGATTGAGCCGCAGTGTTGTCAAGTATACTCAAGTCTTCTACTTGACCAATTTCTTTGTTAAACTTTCGCCGGTACCGAAAAGTCTTCTCAGGTTCGGGATCTGGTGTAAGCAGTACAGACCTGTTTGACCTGGGCATAAACGAAACTAACAAGAAAAAGTGAGTAACGGTCTCAAGGAACTGAGGTTCCCTGAGACAAAAACAAACTTAAACAAAAACAAACAGAAATACGTCGCCTCCCCGGCAACGGCGCCAAAATTTGACAGGCTAAATCGCACACCTATCAAAGATAAACCTAACTGGCCTAACTAATGTAGTAAGGAAGTCGGGATCGAATCCACAGGGAGGAAAGAATATCTATTTGCTAAAGCAAGTCTGTCGGGTAACCCAATTGGGGGTTTATTGTTTTGATTCTAAACTAATTGAACAATAAGTAAATAAAAGCAATAAATGATGATAATAAAATATATATGGGGGAAATAGCTAGGATTGTCGGTTCACCACGATCTAAAACGGTCTTAAGCAGGGTCTTGTACCAGCACTACTACGGTCTGATGAGCATATAATAGGTCCTTTCGGTCCACCATTCACCCTAGAGGTCTAATTTAGCTTTCGCTCTAATTAGGTTGGTCTATTGTTCGCAGTAAGTTATCACCTTTTCCAATCTCTCGATCTAGGTCAAGGCTTAACAGATTGGTCAATTAATTACGTCGACTTAACTAATTATACCGCAATTATATACTACGATTAACAAATCAGACAAAATAGAAGGCTAGATCTATAACCCTAACATGTGACAATTACTTAATCGTGGCTCCCCTAAATCCTAGCATAGGAAAATTAGCTACGCATGATGGAATTGGGAACAACAATATTGATTGAATTAATTAAAGTAAACATGGCGAATATGTAAAAATAGTAATCTAGCATACGATGATAGCAAATAATTATAAAAGGAACAAAGTAATTAAGAACAATAATTGAAGAACAAAGGAAAATTGATTAGCGAATAATAACTACTGAAAGATTAAAATCTGATCCGTAAAATAAAAGCTAAACAGTGTATGAGAGTTTCTTGCTAAGAATAAAGATAACCTAATAATAAGTTCTATCGTCCTCTTAAATAATAAGAGAGAATTATTCCACACGAAACTGATGGGCCGAGATAATTAACTAAAAATCTCGGGCAGTGAACAGTGTCAGTCGATCGACTGACAGAATAGTCGATCGACAGCTATCTTAGTCGATCGACAATAGTACATAGTCGATCGATTATTTTAGCTCAGCAGCAGCTTCCAACTTTGCCATTTCGTCTTTCCACGCTCTCACGAGTGCTCCTAGGTGACTTCATGCATCCCAAAGCAATGGTTTCCGATCTCTAGCTTCACTAAGTCTCTACTTGAGCTCTCGGGGCAGAATTTGGGTCGATTTCGCTCCTTCTTGGTATATAACCTGCAAAACACATAGAACAAAAGAAGTAACCGAAAACAAGGGATATGGTAGCTTAGGCTACCCAAATTAGCATAGAAATGCGTGCAAAAGAGTAGAATAATCGTATGAAAATAGCACGCATCAGTATTCATGATAATGAGTTATGTTGTTTGTTGTTGAGGCTCTTAGTAGCATTTCTGTGCAAACTTCGGGACGAAGTTCATTTTAAGGGGGGAATATTGTAATGCCCCGTAATTTCATAAATATATGTAAGAATAATTTACGTAATTCGAATAATTAATTAATTAAGTAATAACATTTTATAATGTTAATTGCAAATAAGACGAGAAAGATAATTAAACGGGTTGTTAACTGTAGAGCCTTGGGCCGTGTGCCAAGCTCATGGGCAGTGTGCTACTTGTATTTGACGGGTATTTATTATTTGTGTCGGGAATTAAAAGAGAAGTCGGGAACTAATAATTAAATAAAGTATTTCCTAATTAAATAAGGTAATATCTCTCCTATATATAGTCTAGACCTCATACCCTAGCCTCCTTATGCATATTAAATATGGGATTAAGCAATTGGAGAAGCGATTAAGGAACTAGGAAGAGCAAGAGACGTATTGGAACGATAATTTACGAAAGGTAAGACCATCTCATGTATATATCTTTACCTTACCATAACTTGTTAATTAGACCACCATGATACTTGCTTTGACCGTGATCTTGGTCGTGGACCGTCAGGGATGTGACCAGACCTCCGTGGGACCACCAGTGACCGGCTGGGAAGGGTTTTTCGTGGTGTTTTATTGGGGTGGTTAAGGGTGGTGTCGAATTGGTTTAACACGGGTTTTGAACCCTTAAACGGACTCGACTTGACCTGGATGTGGTTGGGTTGAAGACTGGTGGTTGGGGCGACCCTAGTGGAGGTGTATTTGTGGCTGAGGGGGGCGGTTTGTGTTGATGGTGGCCGGAAAAGCGTAAACCAGGGGAAAACAGGGCACGGCCGCACAACCGTCTTAAGACAAACGATATGACTTCGTTACTGACTTGTGGGGGGAATGGGAACTACCTTTGGAGTCGCCATGGGAAAATGGTGTCAACGGTGGTGGCCATTGGTGGTTTTGGTGGCTGTAGTGACCGTGGTGGTGGGATTTATACAGGGTGGCTGGGAGTGTTGTTGTTGTCTAAACCGAGGAAAAGGAAGGAGCTTTGAACCCTATTATGACTTGACCGGAACAGGGTATGGGCCAGGTTTGTGCGGGTGGTTCGTGGCGTAACAAGGGCGTGGTGGTTGGTTGTTGTGGTGGTCATTGGTGGGCGTGTGGTGGTGTCCTCGTGGCTGTGTGTTGGTGTTGTCGAATGTGTATTATGTTGTGGTTGTTTGGGCATGATTGGAGTCGTGTGTGGCTGGCTGTGGTGAAGGGTGGTATGTGGTGGCGTATGGTGGTCACGGTGGGGGCTGAGTTGGTGTTGATGCCATGGGTATGTCGGGGTTTAACAGGGGTTTATGTGGGGTGTTTGGGAGTGTTAACACGGGATAGAGACGGGTTTATTATATCGTAATGTTATAATATTAATTTATTAATAATGAATCGTAATTATAAATAAGAATAATGTAATTAATAAATATATTGAGAAGTTTTAAATTAAAAAGTATAAATAAGTAATGTGGATAATTTATAATTGTTTTAGGGGACGGTTTTTGTTGAGAATTGTTATCGCTTGGTTGCTTTGGATTACTTGAGCTTTTAGCGGATTGCTACAGGTAGGATAATCCTATTCAATCTCGTGCTTAATTGATAATTGTGTTATTGGAATTTGAAATGCGTAAGGTTATTATCGTATGTTGTTTATCGTGATTAGTATTGATGAGGGAAAGAGATAAGTGATATTGGCCTTTGGGCTCCGTGAATGCCATTAAGTTGGTCCGTAAATGCCATTAAGTTGGTCTGTGATTGCCATTAAATTGTTCCATGAATGCCGTTAAGTTGGTCCGTAATTGCCATTAAATTGGTCCGTGATTGCCGTTAATCGGTCCGTGAGATAATGCCGTTAGTTAACGGTCTGTGATGCTAATGTTTCTAGTCGGGTTTCAGATATTGAATGTGTTATTCTTAATGTACTGGTTATCCTACTCAACCGCGAGGTTGACCGTGTATTCGTGAACACCTGTGATGAACCATAATGGGGAGCAGACTTGCAGGTTTTGAGTTAGCTGACTTGGGAGCTTGGGATGCGTGAGGATGGACCATGGCTTAGGCGTCTTAGCTGACTTAATTAGTTTATCACATTTTATTTTATAAGTTTTATTTCCGCTGCGTAGTAATTGTAATGTTGAAAGTTTATTTAATCATTTGATATCATGTAATAAAATCTTTATTCACTAAGTTTTAATTTAAAGTACTTTGGTTGTTTACCTTTGTTATTCACTACCTCGGAAAACCGAGATGGTAACACCTTTATTTATCTAAGAAGGCCTAGTTAAGTCTCTTGGATAAATGAGGGTGTTACATTTTGGGTTTTGAATTTTTGATAATCTTAATTCTCACTTCTATTTAATAACTATTTGTGATCAAATATCAGTATTAAGCCACTTATAGAACAACAAATAAGATTATACATGCAATTGTATAAACGCATTGTACAACAAAAGTATACGTATCTGAGCTTATGTGTATTTTTTCCGAGCTAATTCAAAGTTCATACTTTTAACAAAGCTCATATTCTTTGATGAATATTGTTTGACAAAGTGTGTGCCATGGTGAGAAAATGGTTAAAATAGAAGGAGTGTGTAATTGTCTACGATAATACGATGAAGGGTTATTTAGATGATTATCCATATACCCAATATGGAAATCAAGGTCGAAAGTTTAGTAAGAAAAGGTTATAGAGTTGTCTTGACTTGAGTACACTCTTGCTAAAGATAAAGTATATTGCTTTCCATGTTTCTTGTTTGATGAATATCCATCTCGATATCCACCTTCCACTGAAATTGGATTTAATGGTTGGAAGAATGTGATGTATGTGATATGATTCTGGATTCGCAATTCAAGTAGGATTAGAATTAGTTCGATCCTCATTACTATAATCGTTCATTTATTTAAATCGCTTCCGCACTCGTATCGTATGGTATCAGAGCTTCGGCTCTTAATTTCCCCAAATCTAGACGATCCTCGGTGTGTCAAACCAAGTTGTTAGTTGAATTTCTGATTGCGATTGGATTTCAAGGGTTAAACCTCAGCAGTTAGTTCAAGGGTTAATCGATTTTGATTACTCATCTCAGGAGCGCGGTTCTAGTAACTTGTTATTCGAGGCGTGACAAAAAAAAACATGGCAGTAGTGTTATGGTGTGATAGCAGCTATGAGGAGAAGGTTAAGTTTGATCCAACATTGCCTCCTATTTTCGATGATTACAATGTTGAGGAAATTATTTTTGTTGATGGTGAAATTATTTTTTTGGAATATGAGTATTATCCTTACTTGCTTGATAGGTTCATCATTGAAAAACTATTTTATATAGTTATTTCATGAACTGGGTTTCAATGAAGATTTAGGTGAGAATGGTTATCCAAAAAAGTTGAAGCTTGATTAGGTAATCTCGTGCAAGGAGGGTGGAGGGGTGGAAGGTACGAGCTGATATGGCAAAATATGGATAGGTTTGAAGACTACATTGGAAATGATGAGATGAAAAGGAGAGCAATTATTTTCACAAATTATTTCATATTCTTAATCAATTTTGCATCTAAATTCGTCAGGATTGTATTCGATCCAGGTGGCATCCCGTATCTTCAAGAATTAAGGTCAATTCCTTTCGAAGAGGGCGGGGATGATACGATTCTGGATTCGCAATTCAAATAGAATTAGAATTAGTTGGCTATTAAGTTAAGCTAGAATTAATTAGTTATTTTTCAGTTGATTAGTTATCTTTTACTTATTTTTAGTTGATAGAAAAGTTTGGTTGGTTAAGAAGACATAGCTATTTGAGGAGCTATTGTATGTTATTTTGATTCAGTCAAGTTATAAGGGAAAAAATGCAGCTTTGTGTAACCCGGATTCGACGAGTTTTCGATCCAACTTTTGTTACTGTTTGACGCGTTTTCAAGAAATAACCATAATTATAGTCAATAGGTCTTGACTATATTTCACCATTGTTCGGATTATAGGTCAATCCGAGCAAATATCTTTATGGATTCAAACTTGTCTCACGAGTCACGAGTTCGATCCTCATTACTATAATCGTTCATTTATTTAAATCGCTTCCGCACTCGTATCGTATGGTATCAGAGCTTCGGCTCTTAATTTCCCCAAATCTAGACGATCCTCGGTGTGTCAAACCAAGTTGTTAGTTGAATTTCTGATTGCGATTGGATTTCAAGGGTTAAACCTGAGCAGTTAGTTCAAGGGTTAATCGATTTTGATTACTCATCTCAGGAGCGCGGTTCTAGTAACTTGTTATTCGAGGCGTGACAAAAAAAAACATGGCAGTAGTGTTATGGTGTGATAGCAGCTACGAGGAGAAGGTTAAGTTTGATCCAACATTGCCTCTTATTTTCGATGATTACAATGATAAGGAAATTATTTTTGTTGATGGTGAAATTATTTTTCAAGAATATGAGCATTATCCTTACTTGCTTGACATGTTCATCATTGAAAAACTATTTTATATAGTTATTTCATGAACTGGGTTTCAATGAAGATTTAGGTGAGAATGGTTATCCAAGAAAGTTGAAGCTTGATTTAGGTAATCTCGTGCAAGGAGGGTGGAGGAGTGGAAGGCACGAGCTGATATGGCAAAATATGGATAAGTTTGAAGATTACATTGAAGATGATGAGATGAAAAGGAGAGCAATTATTTTCACAAATTATTTCATATTCTTAATCAATTTTGCATCTATATTCGCCAGGATTGTATTCGATCCAAGTGGCATCCCGTATCTTCAAGAATTAAGGTCAATTCCTTTCGAAGAGGGCGGAGATGATACGATTCTGGATTCGCAATTCAAGTAGAATTAGAATTAGTTAGCTATTAAGTTAAGCTAGAATTAATTAGTTATTTTTGAGTTGATTAGTTATATTTTACTTATTTTTAGTTGATAGAGAAGTTTGGTTGGTTAAGAAATGGCTTTTTTTTTTGTTTGTCTGAATGAAAAGGGTAATTATAGTACCCCAAACGTTACCTTACAATCTATTGGGCTGCGCTGCGCTAGAAGCCCAACTAGCAAAACTAGTACAACATAGCCAAATTTAGAGACTACATAAACATTTATTAAAACTAAATATACAACGAGGCAACTTAGAATAACGAAAGCAGGCTGTTGAAGCGAAGTTTGAACACGAGCAAAATAGTCGACAACAACAGCATTACTAAGAATTCCCATAGGCCAACGGGGCATGCCAGGTGCACTTACGCCACAAGAGCGTAGAAAGAAAAGGGAAAGACTAAGCCGAACAAGCTTGTCTTCAGAGAAGACGAATCTCCTACACCTTGGTGATTGACCCAAACAGTCCAAAGACCAGCAACCCAAAGAACCAAGTAAGCTGAAAAGGACGACTATAGAACGTAACCCAACCAATCTCCCAACAAAGACCCTCGAACATGCCCCGAAACTAGAGTAAACGCTCCCACATAAGGCATAAAAACAAAACATGAAATTACCGATAAATAACATAAAACTGAAGGTGGAGACCACCGCATCCGGCCAACCAACAACAATGCCAGATCCTGACTTCACCCTACCCAGCACATCTCGAAAACTCATACTAAGAAGTTCCATCAGACAAAAGAGGGCTCCAAAAGAGCCACCACCTCAACGCCAAAAACCCACCAAGGACTCACTCAAACCATACAAATAAAACGAAAACCCAGACTCGACAATCCGAAACGAAAAACCCGACGACCCATCAGAAGGACCTAAAACTGCAGTTCCCAAAACCCACACCTCACTCAAAACAACAAAGACACACATGCATGCAACCAAAAAGCGAAGAAGACCCAACAACAACAACCATCAGCCGAAACAAAGACCTCCTACAAAGACAACCGATTCACCAGACGACACCTCCCAGGACCACCACCTTAAAAGCAACCAGACTAAAACAGACACCGCCAGACACTAGTGAAAAGGACAAGGAACCGATGGGTGAGGGAAATGGGGGATCACCACATCAGACCCAAAACACAACCACATAGGACAAACAGCGACAGGATGAGCTATACTCATCAACACAACCATAGACAAACCAAGGGTGGGGGAAATAGGGGGATCACCCCTGGATTGAAACCAACAACGACGGTGACAGGACAAGGTACAGCGACGGCCTCAAAAAGGACGGACCCAAACCGGACCGGTGAATTTTTTTTTTTTTTTAAATCACCACCAAGATCAAACACGAACTACTCCACCAATGATGCATGCAATGAGACCAACAAACAGACAGCTGGTGAAAGGGGGGAAAACCGGAGGAGAGAGGCCCGATCTCATAAATCACGAACAAAACGGGTCAAACAAAACGAAATCGGAGGAAGTGAAAATATGGGGTAAAGGATTGCAAAACGGTATTGAGAGACACGATACCGGAGATAGGCAAAGAAAGGACCATCCCCGGCACCGAAACAGGTCTTAGGAAGTTGGAGAGGTGAAGGAAGCAAAGATGGATTATGAGAATTTCAGAGCAAGAGATGTGACGATTCGCCGGAGATAGGCAAAGGGAAGAGCCCATCTCCGGCGAATGGGTAGAGGACGAAGACGGGGAGGCAAGGTGTGGAAGGTGGAGGCGGCGGAACAAGGTTTTATTTGTTTGGTTTTGTAGAGAGAAGGGGGAGGGAATTTAGAGAGAAGGCGTGTAAGACATAGCTATTTAAGGAGCTATTGTATGTTATTTTGATTCAGTCAAGTTATAAGGAAAAAACGTAGCTTTGTGTAACTCGGATTCGACGAGTTTTCGATCCAACTTTTGTTACGCGTTTTCAAGAAATAACCCGAATTATAGTCAATAGCTCTTGACTATATTTCACCATTGTTCGGATTATAGGTCAATCCGAGCAAATATCTTTACGGATTCAAACTTGTCCCTCTGTCTCACGAGTCACGAGCTCGATCCTCACTACTATAATCGTTCATTTATTAAATCGCTTTCGCACTTGTATCATGATGTCTAAGCAATCGGTAATCATGGGTAGTGTTATCGAAGTCACAATATCAATACACGTTACTTCAATGCGTAAGTGGGAAAATTTGAGGAACCTTTCTATGCATATAGTATGGTTATTAACACATTATTTGAACAAGAAGTCGCAAAAAAATGGCTTTTTGGCGTGTTGCCACAATAGAGGTTGTTAATTTCTTGACACGATAAGGATGTTCTTGTAGAAGTCATGATTAGTCGCTTGATTCTCTTAATGGTAACTTTGATGCTTTTTGAAATTATTTCCAAGAATGAATGATGAAGTCAACAAAGTACTGGATCGATAATGCTCCAAAATGCCAAATATACATGTCCAACAATGCAAAAGTAAGTTGCAAACATTCTTGCCAACAAAGTTAGAGTCGTGATGAAGTGGGCAATTCACAATTTGCAATCCTTGTTGACGAAACTCTTGATGTGTCAAATAAGGAGCAAATAACTAATCGTACAATGCTTCGGTCTGTTGGACTATGGAGGGATAAGTAGAGAACGTTTTTTTATAAAGTAATTAGTGTTGTGGACATTTGTTCTCAAATTTTGAAAGATAAAATATGTTAAGTCCTTGCACTTATTCTCAAATTTTGCAAACGGTTTTTGTTAATAAATTATCTATTTAGATCTCACCGATACCCTTATCAACCTAGACCATCTTCCGACTTACCCACCCTCACTCACCAGGATCATGCAACCTACCCATGCCCCTACCTGAAGTAACACGTACCTCTCAGCATGCCACTCAAATTGTATGTAAGACATCAAAAACTACTCTTACCCCTTAAAATACCTACTCATACCCCCAAAATCCTACCAATCCCTCGAAAAACCCAATCATGCACCCACCAAAACATTAGCTCTTTCACTCACGAAAATCCATTTCCGCACCCAAAAAAAAGTAGCTGAACATGCATGCCGGAAAAAAAACGTAGTAAACATCTAGGTAAATAGGAGATAGGATTCCTTGTTAGAATAGGGTGGTAATGCGTTCTTAGGGTACTAACTACCAAGTGTACAAACTGAAACTATTACGATACTTCTTACGTCTTAAATATCGCAAACACAACATGCGTGTATAGTACGTATGAGTCGGATCCACAAGTAGGGTGATAGTGTTGAGTTGTGACGAGTCAATAGGTCAATGTTACTACGATAATCATGCTTAATACCGGGTTTTGTGGAACTTCTATGTAATATGCCGGTTTGCACTTGTGGTTGTAATTTCATGTTTTAGGTGTATCTTTAAGATGGAACTCGGTATCCGTCTTGCCTACACCAAAGAGGAAGAAAGAAAGCCAAAGATAAAGTGAAGATAAGCAAGAAAAGAGGACTTGAGCTAAAGGAATTAAGCGCCCCAAAATGCGAGCCTAGGCGCAACTTGCGCTGGAACAGTGCAGCTGCGCCCGTCTGCGCAGGCGAAGGTCACTTGTGCGCAGCCTGCGCCGCCTGCACAGGCTCTGTTCCTGCGATTTTTTGACACGTACTCAAATTATGTGGGCTTCTTATGACGACCTACCCTAGGTTTGTGTGCCTCCATATATATAGATGAAGAATTGAAATGAAGGGATTCATGCCATTTTTTCCACCAACTCTTGGCTTGAAGATTAATCTTGTAATATTTAGAACAAAAACTCCTTTTAATTTATGTTAATCATTCCTTGGATTTTGGGTTGTATTATGACTATTGAAGGCTAAAACCTTCTTACTTGGTGTAATCCATTTCAAGTTTTCATCTTTATCATTGTATTGACTCTCTAATCTCTACTCTTTCATTTAATTCAATTTCTATGTTTAAATTGTTATGATGAATGTTTTGTTGTGAGAAGTAATTACCCTTGCCTCTAAATATTCATCTAGTGCTTACATGTTGCAAAGGTGCTTGCTTTTGTGATATTTTGTGAAGCAACTCATCATTATTGTTAATTTGGTTTAAAGTTTCAATCTTTGTGAGTAGAAATTGAGTATGTCATTGGGTTTGTTGGTTTAGACATACTTTTGTGACATTTCATTTACTTCCCTCTTGGTTTCGCTCTTCATGCTCTTGGCTATAATTCTTACATGGTTTAGTGTTAGAAGTTGTAGTTCAAGTAGGATTATTATTGTTGGCTTAGATAGTGGTAATCATTAACTTGAGGTTTGTTGTTGGATGAATGAATGTAGAGAGAAAAGAGTCATACTTTGAGAAAA
>JAGPOY010000609.1:0-22000 GCA_018983105.1 Silene uniflora | reverse complement strand
AGACCCTCGTCGAGCGCACTCACTCGGAAGTATTGCTCCATGTCGAATAGGAAATTATCAACTTCTTTCGAATCTCTCGCCCCATTATACTTGAGGGGTGTGGGCGGCTTCACTTTAGGAGCTCCTCCAAAACTCCCGTCCGCGGCTAATTTCATCAATGTATTGCACATGTTTTCTAGTTGCTCGACTTTTTCGTAGAGGTAACCCATATCTGAGTTATACTCTTTCGGAATCGCCTCCTCGATTGCCACAAGTTGGCCCTCGTGCCTCCTTATGGACTCGTCTACGGTCACGAAGCGGGCATCATGCCCTTTTACCGTCTCGTCAAGGGCCCGATGAGTGCTCCCCAAACTCACGAGGAGAGCCTCCAAGGATGGAATTTTCTCGTCCATCAATCTCTCTAAGGCCGCCACTCTGGCCTTAGTATCGCTTTTGTTCCCACTCGGATCTACAGCCTTTCCTGCCATCGTATGCAGCAGCCCGTAGTGAAGACCGGGCTCTGATACCAAATGTCACGGTCCGAAACTGACGTGACGCGCACCTTTGTCTAAACACTAGTGTTTGTCAACCACTAGGCATTCGTAATCGGTCTCGGGGGTGTGAGTCGGGATCCTAGTGGCGATCCCATAAACACGGCTTGTTAAGAAAGTGAAGGCAAAGAGTCGTTCACAACAAAGCAACAACAAGCAATACAAAGGCACAAGGTAGGAAGCAGCTTTTCATTCACTAGTACTCCCTAAAGAGGGAAATTTGATATTTACATCCTGGTAGCAGGAAACATTGATCATGCAGAATAGCGCTACCCCTATTTATGGAAAGTTAGGAAAGAAAAGTTAAGCTAAAACTATGCTAAATTAGGAAAGAAAATGAAATTACATAACATAAAATAAATCTAAGGGTTCGACGTGTGCGGATCGTCACACAATGCCTCCCCCAGTGGCCGGTTGATCGATATATTATGATACGGAGTACATGGAATATCGCAAATTATTGTTTCAAACGGTCACTTTCGTTGGAAATTTCTGACAGGAATGTGTGATCATTTTATAGTTAAGCGTCACCACAATGGTACAACTAATGTTGCAGTTTATGGTAACTTGTTTTTTAATAGTGATCACGTTTGGCTGTAAATTAAAATGGTTACAAAATCTCGTTTTATTGCTTCAGACAATGGCTCGTCTCGTCTGAAGCAAGACCAACTGATGGCATATAACTCATATAAGTTGTGTATGTACAT
Organism: Silene uniflora; assembly: GCA_018983105.1. Lineage (NCBI taxonomy): Eukaryota > Viridiplantae > Streptophyta > Magnoliopsida > Caryophyllales > Caryophyllaceae > Silene > Silene uniflora. Next base: position 20,763 of record JAGPOY010000609.1, on the reverse strand, counting down.
ATATACGGTTAAAGTTGCTATGTATAGATATAATGGTATATCGATCAAATAGTCGTGGAGTTTGTAAGAAATGTAAACGAATAGTTGTGAGATAGTTAGCCGCAACGCGAGTAACATAATAAGACTACATGAGCTTTCGTGTTAGGTACTTTAGGTGGTACTTTTGATTTTACCTAAGGCATACATACATAAATAGCCTTTTTTTATTATTAGAGGAAAATAACGTAGTATTCGCTCTATTATTATAGTGCACTTACATGCAATCGAATCGACCGGTGAGTTATATATATCTTCTTTGGAGAGTGAATAGGATTATTGGAGGGCGCAACATTGATTTTGGTGCCACTGTTTTATCAATTGTTTACATTTTGTTGTCAACCAATTGCCTCGGTGTGCGTGAAAGATCGGTGTTAATTTCCCAACAATTTCGTAGCCCATCACACGGTGTTTCGAAGACATGTTTCACAAAGAGGTTGGTTCAGTCGAGATAGTATCCATTTCATTGAAATATTATTCGTATTTCCAATCTAAAAAAATGGATGGACAAGTAATAAACATGGTATTAAATCTTGATTTTAAATTGAGTTTTACGGTCTGATCTAGTCATTCTCTTATTGTTAATCATATCATATTCCAAGCTGCTGCTATCACTGGGCTCCTTCCTCCTGCTACTTCCTGAATCCTGCTGATGCTACTCAGGTCTAATGCTGGAAGAAGGACTACTTCTAGAAGCTTCTAGGACATTCTCTCCACATCATTTCCACGTCAGAGTCTAACAAACTCCAGCTCAATACAACATGTCATATAGTTTGTTAGAGATATTGTGTACAAATTAGTTGATGTATATAAGTAGATTGAATGCTTGAGTTGTAAGTTAAGTTCATATCAATAAAATTCTCAAATTTTATTTACTCAAGTTGTTTAGATTTCTCTGAAATTTGCTTGAGTAACTCAATTAGAATTCGATTGAACAAGAATTCAATACTTATAAATGACTAATTAAGCAGGCCAACTAACTTAAAATAAGGTTGTGATAACCTTCAAAACCTTGATAACTCAGTCGCGTTTCAGTATTACAACCAATATTTAAAACCATGCATGGTTAAAAACTTAACGAAACACGAAACTTATAAACCTTACCAAGTACCGATACACTTAAATTTTGAAGATAACCTTATACATAGTGTGACAAACCTTTGATGATAATGGTCTGTTGGATTCTAAAATGTTTAGTTCGATTGTTGAGTATGGTTTTAGCGCGTGAGGCATGCATATGTAGGATACTGAAAACTTTTCCCCATATTGGGTAGACTGATAGATCGAGTGATCAAGGTCACAAATCAAAGACATTTTTAATATTATTGACGAATTTCAAACTTAAATCATTGGTTATACTTGCTAATGTGTACAAGCAGTGGCGTAGACACCTTAATGAGTAATGGGCCCTAGAGAGCTCACATAATTTTGTAGATTTACTGTATCTTACGCTCGTATATGTACAATTATACCAATTTTTTTACTGCGTATGACACTTCTATTGACTTTACTGATCAAATTTTTTAGCTTCACCATTGTGTACAAGGTATTCTTATGACAATTAACTAAAGAACACGTTTTTTGGTTTGCATATGAACAAATACAATGCACAAAGGGCAAATAAAACATCAATTTTTTGGACTGATCCATGCACCTACACGCTTAACCATGTGGTTTGTTTGTTAAGCCTTAGCCAAGTAGGACCATGGTAAGTATGGCTAATAACTTAATCCATCCAATGAACATCTTGCTATAATGCTATTGATTAACATATCCCACCACCCAACTATAACCCTGGCCCCTCTATAACGATGGCAATTTCTGGCTTTCTAGTAGATAGCCACCAGATTTTTTGGTTTGGTATCTTACTTGCTTTCTTAAAAGTTCCCTTTTTTGTTATGTGGGGATATGTATCTAGCTACCTAAGTCCTTAATACGAAGTACTCCGTAATCATTATTACAATTCGTCGAGCTTAGAGCGATTCTCTGGGATGATCTGTGGGGGTACAATCTCAGCCTCTCGTTAGTACTCCTGTCAAGAAACCGTCTCAACCAAAAGATTAAGTTGATGGTTGTAGTCCCAAGATCGGTTTTAATTATACTCTTAACAATTCCGTACAAGATTAGTTAAAGTCAATGTTCGGAACCCTAGTAACCCCTCTTACGTACCAAAAAGAAGTAAGAAATCGTATCGACTATCGAGATCACAATTATGTTCTTCCTCAACCATTATAGACACGTACTTTATACACACCTCCTGAACTAAGTTATGAGCTATCCTATTACGAGCTATATATCGTATCACATATTAAAATCGTATTCATCTTCATATAATGGAAATGATATTATAATGCAAATGGCGAGGGAGAGGGAAACAAGTTGCATGTGGCGATTTGCTTGCCTCATTGTCATATTATGATCATAATGTTAAAATTTAGCGGACATTTGGAATTGCACACGTGCAATTATGGACATAAAAGGCCTATCAAATGGTCAAACCTTGCTTATAACTAAAGCCTCGACGCATGGCTCAAGGGATGGTCAATAATGTTTTATTAGTCATGGAAGATCAACTAATTAAACTAATTGTAGCCGACTTTCTTCAAAACAAAACAAAGTTGCTCTGTATAATTTTTTGATTTAATGTCTGCCCAAGTACCGAATTGTACTGTTTTCCTAATTAGGTAAGAATGCTACCAGAAAAATGGGTTTTTAAACTAGTCATGTTAATTAAGACGCTTTAATAACGAGTCACCAAGAAGTAAGAACCAAAGGAATATTGAAATGGGAAAGTAATAGAAGAGAAGTTATTGTAAGTGGTAGTAACTTACTTGTTCGGTCAATTAGTTCAAATAAATTTCATATCGTGTTGTTAGAAAATTAACTAAACATATACACTTCGTATATGAAATAAAGTAAACGAGTCGACTCTGAAATCAATAGGATAGTAACTAAATAGTTGAGTGCTCTGCAAACTACAAGCAATAGTTTCCTACCATACGAACCTGAATTATCGATAATAATAAATTCAAAATGAGCCTATATCATACAGAGTATAACATCATTCACCTTGTTTTCCTCAACTACAAATTGATCACTAGATAAAAGTTATCGTGTTTAAACGACAGCCAAATCGAGTCATGCCCACAATCTTCCACATATCACACCATACTAGTATACTACGCTCACCAACCATCGTCCAATAGAAGAGATTGTTCTAACTATCGGTATGACGATCCTAGTCACGAAAACAACAAACCACACCACCACCAAAAAGTATAACGTAAACTCAACACCTCACATTCACACGTACACTCAAATAATACTCAATACACACAATTGATACAAACACAAATAGTACTAGTACTTAATTTAACAGAATTATTGTGCTTTTAATCAAACAATCAAACAATCAAACAATCAAACAACACAAATCCTATTCAATTATTCACAAATCATTTCATCATCATCATCATCATTTTTTTCAGTCAACAATCAAAACAATATCACAAATTCACAACAAATTACATCTTTACGTTTAGTTGATCGATTTTTCGATTAGAATTTTGGATCAATTTGATTTAATCACTTATTAAGCTGATAATAATTCTAAAAGCGGTTTTCCGACCAGGTTAGAGTGGTTTTCCGATAGGATTAAAGTGGTTTTCCGGCGTATTAAAGCGGTATGCCGAATAACAGCGTTGACACTGTTAATGCGGCTGCCGCCGCGATCGTCACCGCCGAAAGTCGTGTTCAACCGAGTTCATCTCAGGTATATATTGTAATTTTTTTTAAAAATTCTTGATTTTGTTATTGTAACTCTTTCTCAATTGTTATTGTTTGATTTCATTTCATTTTTGTTGCTTGTGATTTGTGAATTTCATTTTTTCTGTGTGGAAATTGAGCAAGTATCAATTGTTTTAAACTTAGATTTGTGTAATTCAGTTGATATCATATCATTCTCATCTAGATCATGAGGAATTGATTAATTTTTTTAATTAAAATTTCTGTAATAACCAAACAATGAGTAATCGAGTTTGCTAGCTCAAATCAGTGGCGGAACCAGAATTTGTAGTTAGGTGCGGAAATTTTCGAGGGATGAATTAGTAAGGTACGAGGTAATGATCGTTTTCTGAACTCGTAACCAAAAGTTATTACTTCCTCCGTCCTAATCATTTATTGACTTTTGATTAAAATAGCACTCACGAAAGAATCAGAAAGGTAAACAAATGATTTGGAACGGAAGTATTAGTCAAAAGTTTACTTTTTCAACAAAACTTGGGAAACTCAATAGTGGAGGCCTGGAGGGTTCAATTGAGAAAACTTTGAATTTTCCTTTAGGGACGACTGCCCCGTTAGCCCCAGTTCCGCCATTGGCCGAAATGAGAGGATTATGTTTTTTTTTTTATATAAGATGAAGAGGGCTACTAGAGAGTTTAAGCTTTTAAAGTATTTCGATTTTGATGGGCAACTGGAAGCTGGAAAATTCTTTTTAGGAGTACTAATCATGGTAAGTTTAAGAATGATGATCTACTTTTAGAATTTAAACTTTTAATCCACTTTTAGAGTAACTATTTTTTGATAGTGAAAGAGGTGTATTTATAGCTTTTAATAGTAAGACTCCCTTTTGGGATTGTTAATTCATCAAAAGGAGGTTAAAAAGTTTTCATTTTTCAATGTAGATTTTGTTGCTTTAGGAAAAGGAGAGATTAAAGTGTAAATAGGTTGGTTTTGACTAATTAAGCAAAAGTTGTTAAGTGGATTTTTGTAAAATGAGGTTACTTAGGAGATTAACTTTATTCTTGGTTCAATTGTTTTTGGGAAATTAGCAAGGCTGGTTCGGATTTCGGAGGGTGGTGAACTCGTGTTTTTGGTTCAAATTGAAGTCTCTAGGTGTCATACCCTTGTCAAAATCCTGAGTGTCAAAGACGGGCACGCCAGGTGATAAGAAGAATCATAGTAACATAGATGGTGGGCGATGCATATGTTTATGTCTTGCGAGCTGGGACTTTAGCGACTGCAAACTGGCAGCATAAGTGACAGATTTAAAAGTTGAATAGATAATGCGACATAAGGCGGGTTTGCATTTTGCTTATTGTACTAGAAATATTGGATCATCCGTGTTGGGCATTGATGTATAGTGATGAAGGATACATTTATTTGCTATGGTTATTACAGAGTATTTGTTTACGTACCGTAGGAGCTTGACAATGACAAAGTAGAAAATGCTAGGTAACTGTGTTACATGGACTACCATTTGCCGACAAAGTTCTAAGATGAATTAGCACTCAAATAGACTTTGATGCGTGGATACTTTGAAATTTGAATAGACTGCAAAAAATATATATACACTCGTATGACCCTTTGTTTTATACCCAATCTTATTCTAAACTCCATAGTGTAGTAAACAAATCATGTTTTTGCTTATCGCCAATTTTTTGTAGGAATTAATGTGAAGTACCTTTGATAAAATTTGTGGCCAAGAGCTAAAATTTTACTGATAACTGCTGTACCTGCAAAAAGGGATGCTTTTTGTATAGTTTCTACACATTTCCGTCGTGAAGATATGGATCATTGCTGCACATTAGAATTGTAATCAAAATCTCAATTACTGAATACAGAAAAGGAGATGGGCAAGCTTTTGGAATCAATACTGGTGTTTTGGGTCTGTCAAAACTAGCAAGAGGATTGGCCATGCTGCCCTTGTCCCCGAACCTGATGTTATTGAAGGCACTGTGCCCATTGCCGACAACCCAAACCCAACAACTTCCACAGTACTACCTTTCATTGCTCCTCCATCCTCCCCTCTACCTCAATCAGATCCCCCTACTGGGACTCACTCACCCGTCGGATTACTTGCCCTTACTCCACTATCTGTAAATGGGTTTTCTTCTTTCAAAGAAGCCCATATTTTCACTGTTGGCCCGTATGCGAATGAATCACAGCTTGTCTCTCCTCCTGTATTTTCTGCCTATCCCACGGAACCATCTACTGCAGCTATCACCCCCCCTCCTGAGCCCGTTCAGTTCACCACTCCTTCATCGCCTGAAGTTCCATTTGCTCAATTGCTTACTTCATCACTCAACCGTGCTCGGAGGAATAGTGGGACCCATCAGAAATATGCACTTTCTTGCTACGAGGTCCATCATCTCATATCCCCTGGCTCTGCAACTTCAGCATCTGGGGCATCTTCGCCTTACCTTGACAGGCGCCCAGTTCTTGAATTCCGCATGGTAGATGCTTCCAAGTTATTTGACTCGAAGAATATGTACACTTGCAAGTGGGGTTCTAGAATTGATTCTGGCTCTGTGACCCCGGATGGGCCCATGGAGAACCAAATCTGTGAGACGACATCCCAGGCTAACTTAGAAACTGGCTCACTAATCGACGGGACTCTGGTCGCTCAAAGAGTCTCATTTGAGTTAAGCCATGAAGATGTTTCAAAATTTCTTGAGAAGAGGAATGAAGAAATTTTAGACAAGCAACAAGAAATTGAATTACCAAGGGGACAAGAAACCCTTGCGAAAAATTCAGGAGAAATGGAATATTGGCAACATAAGCGATCTTCTTTCTCTCTTGGATCAGTCAAAGAATTCAATTTTGACAGTAGCCAAGAAATACCTGCTAAATCGAACTCGGGTTCACAATGGTGGGCTGATGAGACAATTGTTAGGGATATTGAAGCCGAGGATGATTGGAGTTTCTTTCCACTGCTTCAACCGGGTGTCAGCTGATGGCTTCTCACGGTAGTAGCTCCTAGCACTTCTGGTGCCTCTTGAACGCTGAGAGCCAAATGTACAATGTACAATGCACAAATGTTTATACAAACATTGACCACGAAGAGGTGCATATTTTCTTTTCTGTTTGAGTCTATATTCGAGCCGACAGGACTCCAAGATCGGCAAACTTCTCATTCTTGAACTTGAGATCCGATTATTTTAGATCAACTATCGCCTTAGTAGTTGATCTAATTGTTCGGAGGTAAGCAAGATGTTACATAACAAAACAAGTTTCTGTTTGTACTGATACATAATTTGACAGCCCGACAAAGGCTGATAATGCCGCTCTGAAAGGTATAGCTTCACTCGTAGGATGTTTTCTGGGCATGGCAGCTTGGCCAGATTCTATTTACTAATGCCAGTCACTCCCTACTTTGTATCTTCTGTTAATGTTGTACTGAATATAACTACACCGTTGTTAGTTGCAAGTTATAAGCATGAATGAATGACTGAATGATTCATTGTAATTCCTTCTCAGTTGAGTATTATTTCCAGTAGCTAATAATGCTTCTGATTTCTTAGGATTGTATACTATGAAATGGCTATGTCAATCCGATTCTTGACGCAATTCTTATTGCGGGTTATTCATTAACTTTTCGACATTTTCAACAAATGGGTAAGATTGTGTACATTTGATCCTTTATCCTACCTGTTTAAATTGAAGCTAGACGAGCCTTTCGCCTATGTTACTTCGGCTCTTCACTTGTAGGGACTGACCTTCATTGGATACGACACTCTAGGTTAAGAATGTGGAAAACATACTCCACCCTTGCCAATCGTATGAAGTGAATGTTCGTTGCAGAGCCTACGAGCGTACAGCAGACTTCAAATGTGTAAACTTTTTTTTTGTAACTGACACTGCTTTTACAAGTCACAAATTCAACAGACGTATCATAAATGTGTGTGTCGAGATAAATGAGATACAAAGGGCACGATGATTAGAAGCCGAGAGCTTGAGAACTAAAAGCCACACTGGAAATGTCAAATTAGGGATTTTCAAGGCATGACAGTTAAGCTCAGTAGATACTAGTACAAGTCTATAATTAAAAGGTAAAGTCACTGAATGTTAGTTCTCATGACCCGAATTAGACAATGCGACATAGCTGTTTCACTTGACAAGGTTTGAGCTGAATTCCCACAATTTCCGGGCCATATCTGCATCATTACTCAGTGAGTTTGCTTCGGCTAAATCACAGTCTGCAAAATATTTGCCGCTAGTTCCTTCTACATTTGGGTGTAACGCTACATAGCATGTTGTTGCTGCACCCTGCAACATATCCATATATAGAGTTCACAATTTGTGTCGCGGTAACATCCCTCAAAATAAAATCATGCACGAGAAATAACTCAAACTTCAGCATTTACCTGTTGAGTATTCTTGATAAAATGGCGACCAACGAGACTCATGAAACCTGCACCAGAAAAGGAGCATGAATGAAAAAGAGTGATGCCTAGCAATTTGAGGCTCTGAAATTTCCATTTACAGGACTCAATTCAAACAAGAATTTAAATTTAATACCATTAAAAAGGCCGAAATGGCGGAAAAGATCCGTGGCAACAGCTCCTGGATGAACTGAATTAGCAGTTATACGCACACCATCCTCCTACACATCATAGTAGTACAACCCCATATGACCATATCACATCAGTTCGTCAATGGCGGAATAAAATTATGATTAACAGCAAATTTTACAACGATGAAGAACAAAATAACAGCTTCCCGCAGAGAAACAGTTCCCTGAAAGGCTTAAAGCATCCAATTCACCTAAGGGCATTCCGTCAAGCACAGGTAGAAAACATGAAGTCCCATAAGGTTTGTTTTGGCCCTAACAAATTTATCCATGGGGACTTGAAGATAGATAGTTTACGAGAGGCTCAACATCTTTGTTTCAAACAGGATATGACAGCAACGAAGGTTTATTAACCATAAGTAGCGATACACAGCATATTCTAAAGGAAGACCAAAATAATCTACCTTTAAACGTCTTGCCAGTTCGTTAGCATGTAGAACATTTGCAAGTTTTGACTGACCATAGGCTGATAGGCTGTTATACCTGCGAATGATCAGAAGAGGCGTTGAAAATATTTCAAGCGAAAAAAAAAAAGTAGATACATACGGAGTATATATTCATTTGGTTAGTCTTAGGTAAAACCGTTGTATGGTAAAACATAGTTATATTGCCATCATTACAGAGATGCATACTATGAGATGACGTCAATTGTACACCGTACAACAGTCTTACTCAGGTTTTCTGATGTACATTAACTTTGTACATGCCTCTGATTTAGCTGATTTCAAAGACAGTTTTTAAAGGAGCCAACATGCAAAGTCGTAAAGTTATCAGTAGATCTTTGGTTACCTAATTAATTTAGATCATGAACTTGGAAACAGTGTAACTGTTGCTGATAAAAGTTTTCAATATTACCCTAAAGGATCATTGATCTTGTCAAATCGGATTCCATCGGGATATGAGAGCTTGTGTCGTCTAGATGAGACATTCACAATCCTTCCTTCTCTACTGCTTTCTTCGACAGTCTTTTTCATCTTCTCTAGCAACAAATTTGTTAAAAGAAAGTGACCTAGAAGATGTAATTTGCAAAGATTACCAAAGTTACAGAAATTACTAGAAGGTAACTACAAAAATCTGTAATAAATTTCTAACTAGCTGGGAGGAAGAAAGGAACAGAACAGTAACAAAACTCGAACTTGGCACTCGCCTCTTAGCCGATTAAATATTGTCATTTCAGACGTCAAGACACGTAAAGCAATCAGCATACTAGATATCAAATCAACAATTATTGCAGAAAATTGCCAATGAATCTCACCTACGTGATTGATCGCAAATTGTAGCTCAATCTTGTCTTTGGAAAGCATGAAAGGTGTGGCCATCACACCGGCATTGTTACTGAAGGAGGAAGAGGAGAATATTGTTAGTGTGGCCTCGAAAAACATACAAAAAATGATTGAAACAATTGTGTGGCCCCATATGTAATATACGGAGTACTTGTGAACTAGGCAGTGTAAACTATCAGCATCACAGGTTGGAGCCTTGCCGAACCAAAGTCTATTTGAATAGGCATTCTAATTGGACCGACGGGTCAGGGCCAGTTTATCGGCTCTACTCATATACACAATCAAGTAACAAGTAAACTAGGGGTGAAGAAGGCTACGGGTTGGCAATGACTTGAAATGCACCTTCCAGAGCGTGTTCTGAAGCAGAATTCTAGTCGGCGTTACTGCTAAAGAGGACATGCCTTACATCTTCACTAGCAAAGTTATCCTATGTAAAGGAGCTATCTTCGAAAACTGTATCATCAACCAAACTTACATGAGTATATTTAGAGGAAAGCCGGAGGAATTGAATTCGGAAGCAAACTTCCTCACTGAAGCCATAGAGCTAAGGTCTAGCTCCATGGCATCAATTTTAGCAGATGGGATCTCTCTTGAAATAGCTTCTTTGACATTTTTGCCAGCAGCCATATTCCTTACTCCCATAACAACATGTACACCTCGCAATGCAAGCACACGAGCTGTTTCAGCTCCAATACCACTCGTTGCTCCTGAGAATACGTCAGGGTTCAGAGGATGATTGAGATTGAAAAATAGAAACACATATACTCAAAACGAACAGATATAATTCAAATAACAATTCATCAGTCATCACAACTTGTCAAATAGAACACTGATCTGAGCTATCTGGTACCTGATATCTATGAGGTTTCACCCACCCCGGTTACAGCATTCTTTTCTATTGCGCTTAAAAATATCTATTTCTGCTAGTGGGTTTAGGATGATGAACCCTGAACTGAGGCAACTATTACAAGACATTCCACTAAAAAAAGGTAACATAACAAGACGGTATTTGTGATGGCCTCTGGGAAATTTCCGTTAAACAACAGGAATGTGTCCGCTGTCAAACCCATCGTCACCTGGAGATGAAATTTACAAAGTATAGGGAGAATGACAGCCAAATTAACATCAAATCGTGACGTTTTCTGTAAATGAGACTTCTCCTTAATCAGCCCACCATATCAGAGACGATAATTCGAAACATATAGATATACTTTTACTCAACAGTCAACTTACTAGTTGAATGACATACACAGCAAGATTGAAGCTTTACCACTCTCTAGATGATAACTCAAGCAACCATTTCCGGAGCCAGGATTATTTGTTAGCGGGGTGGCGAAAATTCTCAGGGTGGCAAACTGCTAATTGAATAAGGTATACTAAAATAAGCAACCCATATGGGAATATCAGTAATTTTTCATCAACAGTTGCATTAGATTTCAAGACCCATATCATCAGTCATCATCAAATTAAAAGTTTGAGCTCACATATCTCAACCCTCAGTGGCGGAACCAGGATTTACGCATACGGAGCGAAAAAATTTCAGAGGAAACAAGTATAAATAAGGTAAAGTCGAAAAAATCTCGGATATTTTAACTGAAATTTTTAATAAGGTAACAAGCTCACAAAAGAAACATAGTAATGAAAACACACAAATTTCCATTTGTGACACATCACAAGCTTGTGTCGTCTCACAACCGGTTTAAATAATGATAAAGCGGAAAGTGACTGTAGGAGAGGAAGAATAACCGGTGACAATAGCAGTGAGACCAGAGCCATTGATTCCTTCAGTAACTTGTTCAGCAGTTGATACGCCTTTTGTCCCTAACACCCACATCCTCTTTCTTTGGTTCTCAGTTTGGTTCAATTTATGGAGAATATTTCTAATTATTTTACCAATTTATACAAAATTTTATGTGTAGAAATATTTAATTTAATTTAATTTTACTACTAAGTTTTTATGCGACCTAAAGGGCTGAGCAAAATATCCGATTATCTGAGCAAAGCTAATCTGAAATTCAATTTGAGCTGATCCGAAAAGGCGGTTATTTGATCTGGAAATTTAATTAGTACCCATTTTTATAATTTTGGTACCTATTTTATCATCTCATTTTGACATATTAGTAACTCCTTATTAGCATGAGTTACAAGTACTCGTATAATTTAGCGTAAAACCTTATTAGCACAACTAATTAACCAAATCTGGAGTAGGAAGTAAATTCAAATAGTCGTATTATCCATCGGTTAGTAGAGACCAGATGCTTCTACTGGTCAAATCACGATGGGTTGCCTATATCCCGGAGGAAATGATCATCCTTGAAAAAAGGTTTTTGGTGGAGTCTGCCTTAGAAGCTGAGGCTACTGATATTAGAGCAGCCGTGCAATGGACCAGAGACAACGGGATCCTCCATCTCAGTCTCACTTCGGGTTGCCTCCAAATTCTACTACAAATCGCTGGAGTTGAGAAAGGACACAACCTTACCCAAGGCATCCTCCAGGATATTGATTATATGCTACTTTTCTTTCATTGTATTAGTATACTTTAGTTTTATTCCTAGAAATCTGAACTCATTGGCCCATAGGCTAGCGAAAAGGGTCATTAGTTCGCAAGAATGAAAAACAAAAAGGAATTTGCGACAATAAATCCCATCCCATATACTCGTATAAAACCGATCTCGGATATGCTTTCACATTACCTGAAAGGTATGGCAATTACATTCCAAAAGAGGAGAAAAAAACAAGAAATGTCTCCTATTGCACTTTGATCAATTACCAATGGAATTCTGCCCGATAATATCCGCAGTAACTACTAAAAAGGCCCAGTTTATTGCATCCGACAATTAACCTAATGACAACAATTAACCTAATTGTTTCCGCAACAGGCAAAAAAAGGGTTAGAGCAGCTATGACCGGAAAAGAATGAATGTAGAATTACCACCCCAAAAAAACCACCTTCCCCAAAAATTTCAGGACAGAAGACCACTGCTAAAACCGGAACCCTCTGCTAAGCATGTAAAGTTACCATGTACCAAAAATCTGCACATTTCCTATACCATTACCTATAAATGTTTCCCATATTTCAAAAACCATTTCTTTGCTTCTGGATGTACTTGACTTTACTGCCCTTCTCAGACTTCGCTTTTATCTTAGATTTCGTTGGTGGTGAAGAATTGGCGGTTGGACAAACAGGTAAACGATTCTCTGAACTACGAAGGATGCTATGCTCATTCACCTTGGGAGATAAATCAGCTTCATTATTAACATCTTGTGACTCGAAATTTCCTGGAGGTTCTTCCACGAACAAGGCTAGTTCAACATGATCTCCCATGATGGCCTCCTTCCACCCTATATGAACAAAAGTAAATACTTAGATATAACATTCCAACAAAATCATTCACCTTCAATTACATTTCTTTTTTTTGAAATGAATGGAGATAAGATGTTCTCAGAATTTCAATACCCATCTGACCATCTCCATCAAAACTAAAGTTTGTGCTCATCCGTTCCCTTCCAATTTGCTCGTTTTGGCCAAGGTATGAGCCTTATTCTCGGTAAAATCCAAGGGGTTGTCATTATTTCTTTTAGGAATGATAAGTTAAGAAAAGCATGCAAAGCCATAACCTAAGCTATATGCTCAGTTATTGGGAAGGAGAAATCATTTTGGAAAAGAGAACTTACTCTCGGATAGAAATGTTGCAGCCTCGTGGCTGGAGAACTCCATGTCTCCTTGATGCCCAGCTTCCAACCGTGAAGGACATTCATCTTTGCAACCATTTAAAGCACTCTCAACTATGAGTGTCGGATGGACCACATTGTCATCATTGCCAAGGACGCCACCTACTTCGGAATCACCACTGCTATTATGGGTAGGAAGCTGGCCTCCATTTCCACGTCGATTAAAGGCTCTCAACAACATGACAGGATTGACAATCGAGCTATTTGTAGTAACCTCATTTCCCTCATCTTCAACAGACCTCTCACAGGTAGCATTTTCAGAAGATCTTCCAAAATTGCCATTGTGTCCCTGTATGAGATCTCCAAGAGGAATGGGTATAGAACCTATTAAAAGCTTTGTTTCTGGACAAGGTAACTTTGCTTTCGGACAAGGTAGCTTTGCTTCATCAACAAGTAGCCTAGTTTCAGAACTCTCCTCGTGAGATTCTGATTTTGGTTTTGGTGTCCAGACTTTGGTGCTATTGGCAGCTGTATGGATGTTTCTTGAAGACACGCGTTTCTGACTGACTACGGGGTTTAGAGCCTGATAGTTGTGACTGGTGTGAAAGCCATTGGGATTTCTGTGTGATTTTGGTGCCTGCCAGTAAGAGTTATCCACTTGTCTTCGACCGCCTTCATGCCATGTTCTACGCTCAATTTTTTGGCGAGCTCCATAATCTGGATGTCTATTTTCCTGATCTTTATCAGTGTCGTCCTCCACATTCACTAGTTGAGAAGCCTGAGGAGAAGAAGTTGCTGCATTAAGGGGTATCTCCAGAATTCCTCGAGTAGACTCGTAATCATCGACAGGGATCGAACTTGGAGGAGATGGAGAACTTTCTACTATGGAATCATCGTCTTCACCAATTGGTAGCTCTTTTGCCCTTTGCTCTTTCTGCCGGAGTTTCTTCTGTCTCTTTTTCTCTAAAAGAACAGCTTGCCTACATAGATATACATCAGAGTGTCAATCGGCTTCACTAAACAAACATTGAAACAGCGCTAAACAGGAAGTGTGGAAGTCAAAGGAAAGTTGCTCGAAGGCAATGCCCACAATCCCACATCCTCAGGTCAACTTTCTTAGCATGACAAAACACTGTATAAATTTATAACTCCATCATATCCAGAACCAAAGAGTAATGCGTCTTTGGCTGCATTGGTGGGATTTATACTGGGTATGCATGTAGCTCAGCTGGCCAAAAACAGGACACCACAACAAGAACAACACCCCTAACCCCAACGCCCAAATGCTAGTCAAGGGAGGTTCCGAATAACCCATAACAATTATCGTTCGCATTAACTCAAAATATGCAGCAAGACTTAAACCAATAAAAGTTAACCTAAGGAAATAAAAAGCTTAAAACAAAAATACTTGGCAAAATACCTCTTCTGAGCAGCTTCCTCCTCCTCCACAAGCAATTTCTGATGTCTTAAAGCCTCGACATCTTTATCAGCAAGGCATGCCTTGACCTGCTCGAACCAGATAACATTGATGAAAATAAAGGGATTAAAATTGGAAGGCAACATCTTCATATAGAATGGATAAACAAAAAATCTGCAGATTAGTCACCTACCAGTTTCTGCTCAACAAGGAAACTAGTACAAGCAACCACGTTCCTCATTTCAAGACCGACCTTTCCGGCGTCACCATCAAACACAAACTTTTGCAATGATTCTGCAGTGCCAGCACATAAAAATGTATTCTCGCTTGCACCGTCTAAAATATTGAACAATTCCTGAGATGATATCGGGAACCTCGGAGGTCTACCTTGAACAATATCCTGTCAGAGTCATTTATCAATGTCAAAACTACGATTAGCCCATCGAAGAACAGAGAATAAAGAGCTAATTAGGCCCTTACCAGGAGTACAGAGCCAGATTTCACATAACTAGGCGGCAGAGAAGTGTATCCAAGTTTCCGAATAAATGATGTCAATGCCTTTATGATTGCAGGACCAGCAACTCCCTGTGAAGAGTTCAATAGAAAGGATAATAAGAGAGAATATCCATTATAAACAGCAATATACATTATCCCCATGTTTCAATGTTATCATGTAATGAAGATATACCCCCATAACTTATACTAAGCCGTTGTTATACTGTGCTAGAGATAACAACCATAAATAGACACGAGATAACAAATATTTTGATGCGACACATAATAACCTAGATATCAATTTGACAAAAATTAAAGCATCAGCACATAACTTTATCAAATCTATGAAATACGAGATAAGAAAGTAATCGTGGTTATTCCACATCTCCAATATCATCAATTCCAAAGAGTATATTTATATGCCTATTACTCGAATTGATTACTAGACATCTTTCTTCAGTGCTACTACAGGCAACTAGTTGCGTGAAATTTTCCAATCAAACACATGTGACAGTCACAAACGAATGTTAACCGGGAATAAATCTAAATAGTCATCACTATAGCAGCTATCCATTTGACATTTTGACCATTAGTCCAATACCACAGATGAGAAACAAAATCTTACCGCTAGGGACACATCGTCAAATGACATTACCTCCATGGCCTCCTCCACAGTTAGCTGCATCAAAGGATCAAGCATATCAAACTTTGTGAAAGATTCAAATGTGGATAACCCACGAGGTGCAAGTTAGCAAATAAAAAAATTATAGGTACCTTATCCCAAAACGCTTCCAACAAACCTCTAATTTTTGTAGCTGAATCCTAGAAAAATACATTAGTTTAATGTCAATCATAGCCAAGAAGATCACTCAGTCACAAGCTAAATACGATAGGTTTTAAAATTTAAATCAACAATGTAATCATCTGATAGCTACTCCAAGAGGGAATTCAGTACAAGTTATGAATGCAGATCTCAGGCTCTCAGGTACCTTATCAAGGTTCAATTTACGCCTATGTAGCCGCATATGTCTCCGATAACTGATGGTCGAACAAAATTCACGAGAGCACTTCTCACACTTCTGCATCTGAATGTTCATGGGAGCAAGAAGGGACCACCCAGGTAGTTCTGCTACAACAAACACAGATGAGATTTAGAAAATCTGCTTGTTAGGGACAAACGAAGCTAGATCCTCACCTAAAACCTCTGCTCATACAGACTAACTATTTGCCGTATAGCCTAGATACCCGTTTGGGTCATTTCCGAATTCTTTGTTGCTCAAGGGAGATCACCAAATATTAAATGGTGCAAATATTCCTCTGACCAGTGACCAATACCCTTAGAGACATATGAACTCTACCTATTGACATGTAATACAAGTTGATGTTCAACTTATCCTATAACAAGCATTGGCCAATTATTTATTTGCTAGTACCTTGTTGTTCCAAGGCGTTCAGTAGCTGGATCCACTGGACTGGATTTTCGTTCGCCCTGGAAAAGGAAATATATGGCTCCTTTCCCATTGTTTGTTTGACAAAGGTATCTATATAGTCATTGTCGCTGTCAGACTTCATTAGATCTCCTGGCATGATCTTCAGAAGCGGCATCTTTCCTCCAAGAGATGCTCAGATGAACAAAACCTAATCAATTTATGCAGCATAAAATATTCATTTTAAGGAAAATGTGGCATGAAAAGGCAGAGGCTCAAAGAAATAGAGTTTACAAAAATGTAGTGAGTAGTGACATCAATACAAGCATAGAAACAACTCTTCGGGAAAGATACTTGAAAATTTAAATTGTAACTAAGCAGCACAGACTCGTTTCACCAATTTACGCTGTAAATGGAGAAATGTCTTCAGAAAATGACAAAGGAAATATTCCATGCACAATGACAACCTAGAAACTTGACAAGAAGATGATGGATATAGCAGTCAGCAAGCCACAAACAGCAGATGATTGGTTCCAATAACTATTAGAAGTCCCTCGATCTAATTAGCACTATAACAAACATGATTATCCAATAGAACAGACAATAAAATATTTTCCGTTTTTCCTTGTAAAACTCAGGGCAACAATGTAACAAATTCACCTAAAAGTCCCAATGCTACCTGCAACCCAGCTGCAGTGTATGAGCTGATCAGTTGCGTCAAAATCAACATAAGAAATCTCACATGCTAGATTTAAATTGATAAGTAATGATAACGCAACAAAGCCACAAAGGACATTTACACTCACTATTATCAACCAGTATAGAAACGCCAACTTCAATAGGCTAGAAGTCTATAACCTCTCAGAATTTATTCATTTATTCATTAAAAGGGGTTCTGTTTTTTCCCACCTTAAAGGGCTTAATACAACCATTAGCAGCATGACAATCTGAATCTAGAGTATCTTCTGTTTCTGAACACAACACTAAGTAGCATTGCTTCAACAAACCCAACTCCCAACTGCCGATTCAATCCTATCCCTACACTAGCAATAGAGAGAGGCAGTTTCCAAACGACTCACATTGCAATTTGTGTCTAAACCTCCTAGTTGCACCAACCTAATTTATACTCCGTATGAAGTAAATTAAAACTCCTGACAATGTAACAAGTCAAATTGCTTTATTCCGTCATCACGAAAAAACAAAACAAAGTGACTCGTTTGGCTACATTGTAAACAGAAGTATGATTCGGTCAAGAACATCTTAAGTCTGTCCAGGTTTTTGACATGTTCTCCAGCTAAATTCAGTACAATTAGACAGTAAAAATGCTCATAATTACAATGAATTAAATCTTCCAAATCACACAATATCATCAATATACGTCTTTCGAATGAAAAGGGTCTAAGCCACACCCGAAATTAAGATGAACAACCAAAAACCCACCAACTGTCACCAATGGTGGAGGGTGGAAAATGAAAAGTTCGGATCTTTTAGTTACATTTTTGAACTTTTTCACCCTCATTCAAATTTTCCGTCTCTCTAAACACAAATCAACCAAATGTCACCAATGGTGGAGCAAGAATGGAATTGTGGAAATGAAAACTTCGAAATTTTTAATTAAATTTTCGAACTTTTTTTCACATTCCCTTATAGCATTACTTGTTCACCCCAATTGAAATTTTCCGTCCCTCTAAATACAAATCAACCAAATGTCACCAATGGTCGAGCATGGGTGGAAAATGAAAATTTCGGAACTTTTAGTTAAAAGTTTCGAACTTTTTTCACATTTCCATTATAGCATTACTTGTTCACCCCCGCTGAAATTTTTCGTCCCTCTACGTACAAATCCTGACTCCGCCCCTTAATGTCGCGCATTAAAATTACAAATCCCACGAGTATTACACTAAAACCCACATGAAAATTATCGAATTATCAATCAAAAATCACATTAAACGACAAATATTGGATCCACTACAACCCCAAACAAATTAAATTAATATACATTAAAAAAACAAAATTTATACTCAAAACAAAAAACGAAAAAAAGGGCAGATCAAAATCATCAAACATAGATCACACAAATCATAATGAAAAAAAGAAAGTGAAATTTACAACATTAAGTGATCTTGGTCAATCTAAATACAAGAAAATACATGAAATTGAAATAAAAAAATTTGGGAAATTTGAAGAAAGTGTAACGTACCCAGTAATCAGTTGAGACTTGTGATTTGATACATAGAAAGAAATTGAAGAACAAAGAACGGAATTAAGAACCAAGATTGTTGTAGGTTTTAATGTAAAGTAGAAAAAAATGGGAAAATGAAGGAAATTGGAGAAATAAAAGGTGTGTTTTTATGGGAAAATCGTAGGCAGTGATGTGTTTGTAAGAATGAAAGTTAAGTCGGCGAAAACCTTCGAAAAGACCGTGAGGCGCAAGACACTCCCAAAGTTCCAAGAAATGGAAAAACATGAGTACTTGATTAGCTCAGTTTAATTCCGTTCAACTCTATTCAATTCGGTTAAATTCAATTTTATCAGTTTAATTTAGTTCATCTTTTTAAAAATTAAGACTCCGTTTGACATGATACTTTTCAGATAGCTTATTTGACCAAAGTAGCTTATTTGACTAAATAAGCTACCTGAAATAAAATTTTTACCTCATGTAGCATTTGAGAAATCGGGTACCTAAAATGACTTATTTTCCATTTTTTGCCCTTTAAATCAATAATATTAAATAATTATCATATTCTTTTACGTCATTTTATCAAAATCAGCTATCTTTTCAGCTAGTTTGTCAAACACATTCAGTTTTCAGCTACATTTTCAGGTTTCAACTATCTTTTCAGTTAGTTTTGCCAAACAGAGCCTGACTCTTAGTTCAATTCCGTTCAACACTTGAGCCTCATTAATTTCAGTTCAGCTCACTGCAGTTTTGTTCTTTTCAGCCGAGAAGAATAGGGCCTTAATGGAAGCTAAATTACAAATGGACCGATATGTTTGTCATAGAGTTATGGTCCTTATAGATAAATTTGGCAAAAATGGCCTGATATAAACAACTGGATCCAATAAGGCTAATCCGAGATCAAAAGTAACCTGAAAACTGTAACTCAAACTTGATTCGATAAACCTGTATTAACTCGACTCAAAGTGACCCGAAATAACTTAAGAAAAAATCCGATCCCAAAACGACCCGGCATGAAATGACTTAACCCAAAGTGACACAGCCTAAATGACCCACTACATTCTTTTAATTATGTTTAAATCGACTTGACTCGAAAAATCTGATTTAGTACATTATTTTAGGCTAATAAATTTGTAAATCTTCACCCGTGAATCCGTGATTATTCAAATTTGAAGCAATGTGTAATTTAGGACTAATATCGACCCAAATGTAACATGAGTCGTCACAAATTAATATTTGATACAAAATAGTTTTGATAAGTAAATTTTTTATTTATAATTTATAAAATTGTGAATAAAAATGCACAAAATATACTTTTAATTTATAGTTTGACCTTGACCTCAACAACAATGCTTAAAATTTGACACGTGTAATCCAAACCCGATTCGCCCGACCCATTTGATGTTTCTAAACATAAGCTAAGCTAGTACTGAGTTTTCTTGAAGCCAATTAGCTGGGCTTGTAAGAGTCCGCATCTAAAATCATTGGCTTTAAGGAGAAGGCCCATCTTTTATATATTGTAAATCTTGCCTTTTACTTTTTTACATACCAACTTTACTCTTTCACATATAAACTTTACTCTTTAAGAAGAAGGCCCATCTTTTATATATTGTAAATCTTGCTAAAAGTGTATGTGAAAGAGTAAAGTTCTGAAGAGTCTATCTAAGGGCAAAATACTTGAGAGGGGGGGTGAATCGAGTATTTAAAAACTTTTGCCCACTTTTTATTTTTGACTATAAAATTAATTACTTAAAGTTTATAGATTAAACTTTAACTAACTAATTAATCAAGAGTAAACGTGACGAAATGGAAAACACGAAAGCACAAAGTAAAGAGAGAGACACACGGATTTTTGAAGTGGTTCGGCCTTACAAGTCAAAGCCTACGTCCACTATTCTCGATTA
>JAGPOY010000608.1:22447-36742 GCA_018983105.1 Silene uniflora | reverse complement strand
GATGTGAGACAAAGTGTGTGAGTATGCAACATGACCATGATATGAATGAGACGCTATCAAACAACCACCACACTGGTACCGGGACATGCCCAGACGTACCCACAACCATCAGTGCCAGGAACACGTCAACGACACTACAAATCACACAAGGTACTCGGAACACGTCTGTTGTACCGGGCCCGAGAGCGACTCGGATCCTCCGCCAGACGTCATGTCTCAACTACACGAGTCCCTCCAAACTCAAGCCATTAATGTGCACATCCCTCTTGGAGTGGAAAGCTCCAAGAGATGACTCAAGCGAAAGACGGTCTCCAAACCGCCTTCCGTCTCCACAATAACCACAATATCATCACCAACCTCCAATACACAAGATAATTATAACAAATGCAAGACAACACTTTATATGCCAAATACCACTCATCACATCGTCTTAACCAACATTATGTTGTGATACATTCTAACCCTCATAATTATCTCATTAATGACGTAATTAGTGACTAAACATGTCGTAATGCAATTACTCCAATTATGTGAGACTAACTACAACATTAACATCATATGTAATGACCACATTGTTGAAACCGAGTAGGATTAACCTACCTTTTAACATACTCCATAAGCTAATCCAAGACAACAAAAATCCATCTCATAAAATTGTCTCATCCTACATACATTACATAATACTATCACAAAGCATTCTACAACAACTAATAATAATAATTACTCTCTAATTACCCCTACTTGATTAGTCAAGCCCTAATCTATATCTATATTCTATATAATATTATTAAAAGGCTAGCCTATAAATGACACGTAGACAATGTCACATAGGATGAAAAAAAGTCATATAAAATGTGACTTGGCAAACTAATATGACATGGATTATCAATAAATCTATTATTATATTGCAATCATGAACTTGGGCATTGAAGCTGCAACAACTCGGGTATGAATGACTTTTTTTTCTATGTTCTTATATACGAGACTTTTTTAAGAACCTTATCGAACAACCAACAAATTTCTTATCTTATTAAACCCTTCATAATATTGGCGACCTTAACCAAGTTGAATATATTGATGATAGTTTTGTGGCAATAATTGTTTGATTAGAGGAGCTCATCTTATTTCGTATTGGAAAAATAAGAACTGTCTCATGGATATACCTTATAAGGACAAAAGTCGAGGAGTTAATAGAATGTCAATTTATCATCTTTATTTCATCTTATTTTAAGTATTTGAATAATACGCCCACATGGGTAGACAAGACAAAAGGTAGAATTAGTCCAGGCAAACAGACTAGGTCGTGTCGTGTCCGTGTTTGTGTCAACTTTAAACAGGTCACTACTACCCCAACCCTAACCCGACCCAATTACATAAACGGGTCATTTGTCTCAACCTTAACCCAACCCATTTAATTTTCCTATATCCCAACTCGACCTGTTTATAGCCATGGAAGAGCCACAGTTCTGCGAAAAGAGTCGGGCGGAATTGGATATGCTCGATACTAAAAAAAATTAAGGCATTTATCGTCACTCTTAAATAAAGTGAAGGCCATTATTTAATACTTTCGTGATAAAAAAAATTATGAGTCTTTATATCTATAAAGTGAGTCGTGAACAGATTTCTTATTTTCTGATTTATGTGGATTTTAAGACTTGTAAGGTGTTATGAGGGGTATTTTTCATGAAACCTCCAACCCATTCATGTCTTTCAAGGACCCGAAGAATATAATTATTCCGGGTTGTATCTATGTTGTCGCGGACACTTGTTTGACGGTACCGTCCGGTTGGTTAGAGATGACATTTCCGGTGGATCTAGAAGACCTAGGAGACACCGTTTCTATATTTGGTGCAAAATGCTATAATGAGTTTCCTTTCAATACGAGCATTTTGCAAATTAGGTGGATACATCTTTTACATTTTCGTAGTCTTTGATTGTATAATTATTTGCTTTATCTCCAAGCTAGTCCCCGAATCAACTAAGGCTAAACCCAATGTTGATTGGAGTTCACACAAAATCTGGGGATGATTTGTAAAAAGCACTATCATTGTTGTAATACATGTTTATTACGCGCGGACTAGGGGTGCCATGGTTTTGTAATATCTCCATGGAAGGAGGGCAGGAGTCGTTCTGCGTTATAAGCGGTTTAATTTTTGGTTTATACTATAATTGGTTTCTGTTATGTGTCTTTAACGCCTACATTTTAAAAAGCTCATCAGCATTTTGGCCTAACATTTTGGAATGTTTTCCTTCATTCCAAACAGCTGTATTGCTCTCTCATATTTGGGCATTTTTTTGGAATGTTTTCCTTCATTAAAACAATTTTAAGATTGTGAAAATATTTGGATTGAACGTCAGATAGTACCTCTTTTGTTATCTACTTTGAATTGCATCTCCTATCTACTAAAAGATTAAGAACACTAAAAATTTTTTCGCCTAAACACTCTTAGTTAGAAATTGGGTCTGCTTTTTGGTGGATGTTCTAAGCATATATCGGGCCTAATATATATAATATATAATATATAAGCAATATATGTGTCAAAATATCTTAACACATATCGTCACTTTTCATAATTGGGCTTATGTATTTTATTCGTTATTATTTCATTTTTCTAATATATGTATTTTACATATCACAAATAATATATTTAAAATCCACAATTATTTTACAAAATATTACTCATATATTGAATTAGTGTGCGGTTTTCATATTTTTTTCTTTATAGTTGTTACTTTGTATATTGTAAAAAATTACAAAAATAGCTATATGCTTCATTGGACGCTTTAAAAGCGTGTAAATAATCATAAGTTGTTCACTTTAAATTAGAATTTTTTTTAATAAATAACTTATTTGACAAAAATAGTTTCAGTTACGCGTGTAAAAATGTCAAATTTTCTCTATTTTAACTCTTAATATTACAAACTAACAACTGTAGATTTTAAAATTTTAATTTAAACTGTATTTAAATACTATTAGCTATAATTGTTATAAATTCTCTATACATGATAATCTAAAAACAAAAAAAAAAAATTGTATTGTCACTAGTTCACTACTTTTTTTTTATAAGGCACTAATTCATTATTGTTGTTACTGTTAAAAAAAAATATATACTATAACTTTGCTGTATATAGAAGATGTTTTACAAAACTAATTAATCGACAAATGAGTATTAAAGATCATATAAAATATTTTCTTATGAAAATATAAAATATATGGAGAAGAAAATGTTTATTTAAATTAAGTAATTTACAAGCAAATTCTGTAAATACTTAAGTGAAATTAAAATTTCACGTAAAGGATAAGGTTTTGTAAAAAAAAAAAAAACAAGTATTGCATTGTTTAGCATTATATTTATAATTTTGTGTTCATTGGGTGAATTTAAATAAGACATTCTCCATTTATCCATCTTATTTAAACACTTTCATTTACCATGCATTATTCCACTTATAATCATAATTTAGTGCTAATCTTTTTATATTCTACCGTTATGAAAAAAATCAACTATAAAAGAAAATAAATTGATAAACATTCTAGCATATTCCTAGCAAAAACAAATTAATGAAATTAATGAAAAATAACATAAAAAGCCTAGATTGAGTAGTTAGTAGAATAACACGTGACGAGCTACATTTATATGTTAGATCAATTTTTTATTTTTTATTTTTTATTTAAGTAAGAATAGAAAATTAAAAGGCAAAGTAGTAATCAAATGACTAATTACTCATCTTATATAAACACTTTCATTTATCATGCATTATTCCACTTAATAATCAAATTTAGTGCTAATCTTTTTATATTCTACAGTTATGAAAATAATTCACCTATAAAGGAAAATAAATTGATAGAATTTCTAGCACATTCTTATCAAAAAAAAATTAATGAAAAAGTTTGTTTATTTTCACCTAATTATTTTATTTGATTTATTTTTCAATAATTCATCCATCTCTCCTATCACCAATAACCCCACCAATGTTCTTTATTCATTTTTAATATTTTTTCTTAAGTATCGTGCCAAAGACAAAGGGGAACATTATGTGCAAATGCTAATGACACTCAAGCAGCCAATCACAATTGAGCACACGGATTGCTGACTTGACAATAGTTAGTTAGGATTTGTGTTTGTTTGGAACACTTTGTATATAAGCTTTCTTCTTACTATTGCAGATTAACTTATCAAACTGTAAACACAAAATATCATCAATAAAAATCTGCTTTTATTTACCTCTGGTTTTCTTCCTCAAGAAGCTTCTAAGCTCATCAATGGAGGTTCAACCTAGGTTGATTTCACATGGTATCAGACGCGCAGGAGACGATCTAAACATCGCACTACGCTTCCGCAATCAACAATTCAATCAATTACCGCAGTTCGCGTGAGGTTTTTCTGCTTAATTCTTCGGTTTTTCAGAAATCTCTTCGGCATACTTCAGTCGAAGTTTAGAATCATCGCGTTTGTGAGTTTCTTCTGCATAATTCTTTCGAATTTCAGAATATTACTGCAAAACTTCTGTTGAGGTTCAGAATCTCGTTGTCTTTCTGATTCAATTGATCAATTTCACTCATAAATTGTTCAATTTCTTAGTTTTTGTTCAAATCTTTATCATAATCAATAGATTTGTTCAATTGTTTACATTACTTGCTTAATCATGCCGAACTCTGCTTCTCCTGATAATTCGGTTGCAAATAATGCACATTATGCTTTATATGATGATCCTCTTTACATTACGCCTGATGATCAACATACGAACAGTATTGTTGATGTTCTTTTTAATGGAAATGACTTCATGAATTGGAAACGTGAAGTACGGCTTGCTTTAATGGCGAAAAACAAAGACGGTTTCATTACTGGTACTTGTGTTATGCCTGATGTAACACCCCCAAGGGTCGGATCCCTTCCTTTGGGCCAACCCGATCCTTGGAGAT
The DNA here is from genome assembly GCA_018983105.1 of Silene uniflora. Lineage (NCBI taxonomy): Eukaryota > Viridiplantae > Streptophyta > Magnoliopsida > Caryophyllales > Caryophyllaceae > Silene > Silene uniflora. Next base: position 31,821 of record JAGPOY010000608.1, on the reverse strand, counting down.
GCCATATGCTTGGAAGTCCAAGTGTGTAGTGCGAACAAAAGTATGGAAATACGGTTTAAACATAATTTAGTCTTGTATACATAAATAAAATGGAGTCTTACATAATACAAGGTCGGAGGTGGACTAAGCCACCTCGAATAAAATACACTAGTTTAGTTTTGTCTACTCAAAGACTAACACAAAAGATAAGCTACTAAGGTAACAACATGTGAAGACCGCTCCCAAGTCCCCAAGCTACCAAAAGCATGCACCTGTCAAACTGTTTACCATATGGTCGGAAATACCATATGGTCAACAACATTTATTTAAAACAAGGTTAGCTTGACAATACAAATGCTCTATTAAAATGCTCCTAACCTAGCATATGAGAATGAATGAGGAATCATGCAATGCTAGTAGAACAAGGAACCACAATCCAACCACAACCGTCACCGGATGCCAGGAACACGTCCACGACACCTCAAACCAAATGGTACTCCGAACACGTCGGTGGTACCGGGCCCGAGAGCGACTCGGATCCCCCACCGGACGTCATGCCTCAACCACATGAGCCCATCCATCCTCAAGCCATCAATGTGCACATCCCCTTTGGAGTGGGAAGCTCCAAAGGGCGACTCAAGCGAAAGACGGTCTCCCAACCGCCTTCCGTCTCCTCAACAACCCTCCTCTTATCACAACTCCTCATATTCGGAATTCACCACAAGGAAAACATCACAACAAGAATAGACATACAATAATCATTTAACTTACCATTTTAACATACAACATCTTATACAAATCCCATCTTTTCCCTTTTTATCTCATGACAACCATTTCACAACATCTTTTATCCTTTATAGCCTAATCATGTTATAATGTAATCTAATGAGGTGAATAATGATTTATAGCATAATTAATACAACATGCATATCATCAAGCTAGTAGGGAAATAATCCGTACCTTAAATCTTCTCAAGGCTCCAAGAAAAACCCTAGAAGTGCTCCTCTATGAAGCTCCCTACATTAAATCAATCATACAACTATTACTACACAACATTCATCGTGCTACACTAATTATCTATCCCAAAACCCTTATTACAAACCCCCAAAACCCTAACTTGGCACACATAAGGACTTAGGGTTTGATGAGGATAAAGATTAAGATGATAATTAGTAACTTACCTAGCTCAAAGATGAAGAATCAAGGAGGAATAAGGAGCAAATCTTGTAATCTTTCTCTAAAACCCAAAGAATGTGTTTGAATATGAGGTGATGATAGGATATGCGAAATGAGAGGGATTTTAGGGATAAAATCTGATATTTATGGTCAAAAGAAGTCAATAATCTTAAGAAGAGGAGACAAGGAGAACATGCGGACGATGTGGGTGAAAAGCGACAGTCCACTCGGTCGAGTGGAAGACACTCGATCGAGTAGAAGGCTACTCGGTCGAGTGGATCTCGAGCAGAAGGTTTTATGTAGAGACAACAATCCACTCAGTCGAGTGGATCAACATACTCGGTCGAGTACTATCCACTCGGCCGAGTGATACACCGAGTAAGGCCAGAAATCCGAGTTGTTACACCTGATTCACCTGTCAAAAAACGAGAACACTGGAACCGTGTTGATCTCATTGTCAGACAGTGGATCTTGCATTCTATGGAGCGCAATTTTCGTGAAAATTTCACCTATGTGAAGACTTCTAAACAACTTGGGGGAGAGTTATCTGAATGTTATGGTCAGGTTAATAATCTTGAGCTCTATCAGCTTAAGAAGAACCTAGGAGAGATTACTCATGATAACACCATTGTTGTTAAGTATTATAGTCGTCTCAAAAGGACATGGGAAGAAATAGATGCTCTTGACCCTATTCCACAGTGCACTTGTGGTGCCATGACATCTTGCACCTGTGTCTTGTTGAAGAGACTGTTTGACAGAGAAATGCAGTCCAAACTGATTCAGCTTCTTATGGGACTGAATTCCAGTTATGAGAATGTTAAGAGCAACATCTTAACAATGGAACCTATGCCTCTCATCCACAAGGTCTTAGGCTTACTGCAAAAGGTTGAGAAACAGAAAGCCATCAGTGAGTCTGTGGGTGGTATAACAGAAGGAAATGCTTATTCCAGCATTCAACAACCATCTTCCCAACCTGAGTCTGTTGTTAAGAAGCCTAGATTAGATCCTGAACCTAAGCCTTTCAAGCAATGCTCTCACTGTAAGAGAAAGGGATATGAAGTGACAGAATGCTATCAACTGCAGACTTGTCCTCTCTGCAATGTGTTTGGGCATGTGGAGTTCCAGTGTTATTTGGCTAGGGGATTTGGCAGAGGTAAACCTCAGGGACATGGAGCCTCTAGCAGTGCTGGCAGGGGCAGAGGTCGCTCTAACAGTTATCATAGAAAGGGTAACAATGTGTACAAGAGGCCTACTGCTAACAATGCCGATGCTGTTGGATTTGGCAATGATGACTATGAAGCCTTCACTCCATTTGATGATGATGATCATAATTACTATATTGCTGATAATACACACAGTCAGACTGAACAACATGCTTTTGGCTCAGTTGATATGGTGACTGGTCTGGTTGATAAGATGGTTCAGAAGGTTATGAAGGCCTTGTCTGATACTACTGCACAGTCAAATGCTTCTTTCACTGTGCCTTCCACCATTTTTGCAGGTATAACATCGATCTGTTTCCCCTCTTTTCCACAAGCATCATACATCTCATAGTGATGTTTGGATAGTGGATTCAGGTGCATCTGATCACATGACATCATGCATTTCATTCGTTCATGACATTAAAATTCTTAGAAGACCTATACTGGCAGGATTACCAGATGGCAGTACCAAGCTGGTTTATAGAACTGGTACAGTATATTTGACAAACACCATTACTCTGTATAATGTGTTGGTCATACCAGATTTTAGACAAAATCTTTTATCAGTAGGCAGGTTATTAGAGTTTTCAGGACTGAAACTCATTTTTCATCTCAATGAGTGTTGGTTTTAGGACCATTTAAGTAAACTCATTGTGGCCAAATCAAAAAGAGAAGGAAACCTCTACTTGATAAAGACTCAATTGCAGCAAGGAAGATCAAGTGGTCTCTGCAATTGCTTTTAGTTTGCTAAGAACGCTAGTTCTAGACATACTGTTCAGCCTAGTTTGCCAAATAATTGTACTAAATTTTCTGATGTAATGTTGATGCATCAAAGGCTAGGTCATAGCTCATTTGATAAAATGAGACATATACCTGGTTTTTATTTGCCTATTAGTGATAAGCACAATTGTGAAGTTTGTATTTTGTCAAAGCATCACAAACTTCCTTTCGATATCAGTCAATCTCATGCTACTACTTGTTTTGCATTGATTCATCTTGATGTATGGGGACCATATAGAGTTAGGGTTCATTCAGGAGCCACTTCTTTCTTGACCATTGTTGATGACTATACTAGGACCACTTGGACTTTTCTCATACAGTCCAAAGAACAGGCGCCTCTTCTTGTTAAGGATTTTCTGATACATGTAGAGACTCGGTTCAATGCTAAGGTTAAGATAGTTATAACTGGCCATGGGATTGAATTTGTTCAAGGACCCTGCAAAGCTATGTTCAGTGACAGGGGTATTATACATCAGAGGTCTTTGGTTGGCAGGCCACAGCAAAATGGTCGTGTAGAAAGAAAGCACAGACACTTGCTTGACACAGCAAGAGCTTTGAGAATACATGCTAATTTGCCTCTGAAATTCTGGGGAGACTGTCTTTTGACAGCTACATACTTCATAAACAAGATGCCCACACCCATCCTCAAATGGAGGACTCCATTTGAGATGTTATTTGGAGAAAAGCCCAAATATGAAGAGTTGAGGATTTTTGGGTCTCTTTGTTATGCCTTTATGTCAACCACTCATAGAGATAATATTGCAAAGAGGGTAAGAAAATGTATCTTCATTGGATACCCATTTGGCCAAAAAGGTTACAAATTATATGACCTGGAAACTCATATTGTTCTTGTCAGTAGAGATGTGAATTTTCAGGAGGGAGTTTTTCCTTATAAAACTGAAACACCTGTCATTTCTAATTCTCAGACAGTTGTTCAGAATCAGTATGATGCTGATCCTTTCTTTTCTCATTTCATTGCTCCAAATATGGAGAACAACACATCAAATTCAGAAAATAATGACATTTTATTTCCAAACAATGATAATCATTCTAATACAAATACTACAAGCCATAATAATAATGATCATTCAACTCCAAATGATACAGCACATATAGAATCAAATACACAAAATAATAATACTTCTTCTAGTAATACTGCAAATAATGACAGATCTATCCAAAATACAAATACTGAAACTTTTATACAGCATGATACTTCTCAGTCTGGATCTGGACCCACTCCTGCTCAACAGCCAAGGAAATCTGAGAGGTCTAGGCAGGTATCCAGCAGATTGAAGGAATATCAGTGCTCCATGAAGTTACCATTTCAATATCTGCTTCCATGGTTTACCAGCACCAATTGCTGAGTGAACTCTCTATGTTTGATCCAGAGTATATCAGCACACTGAGTACTGTGTTGCAGGAACATGAACCTGGATCCTTCTTTGAAGCACAAAAGGATGACAGATGGGTAATGGCAATGAATAAAGAATTAGAAGACCTTGAGGCAAATGATACCTGGGAATTGACTCAACTCCCTGCAAAGAAGAAGGCAATTGGGTCAAAATGGGTGTATAAAATAAAGCATAAGGCTGATGGTAGCATTGAGAGATTCAAAGCCAGACTTGTGACAAAAGGGTATAGTCAGGTGAAAGACAAAGACTACAAACATACCTTCTCACCAGTTGCAAAATTTGCTACAGTAAGAACCTTGTTGGCTCTTGCTGCAATAAGAAGGTGGCCATTGCACCAACTTGATATCAACAATGCTTTCCTACATGGATACATTGATGAGGAAGTTTACATAAAACCTCCAAAAGGTTATACCAAAGCCAATCCAGGACAAGTTTGTAAGCTTAAAAGATCATTATATGGGCTTAAACAGGCAAGCAGGCAATGGAATATTCAGTTAACTAAGCATTTACTAAGTCTGGGTTTCAAGCAATCCAAACAGGATTATTCTCTCTTCACCAGGAAAAGAAGGGATAGTTTTCTGGTTATTTTGGTTTATGTTGATGACTTGATCATCACTGGGGATAATGAAGGGGAGATACATGAGATAAAGAACAGTTTGGATAACATTTTTACCATCAAGGATCTAGGACTGATAAGATACTTTCTAGGTTTAGAGGTGGCCAGGAATAATTCAGGAATTCTATTAAACCAAAGAAAGTATATATTACTGACATCATAAAAGATCTCAGAATGGAGAATTGTTCACCCACTACATTTCCAATGCCCAAAGGTCTGAAGTTGTCTACAGATCAGGGTGAAACTCTACCTGACCCAGAAAGATATAGGAGATTGATTGGGAGACTTCTGTACCTTAATCTCACAAGGCCTGATATCTCCTATTCAGTACAACACCTCTCTCAGTTCTTGACTCAGCCTAGAATACCACACTTACAGACTGCCCTGCATGTGGTAAGATACCTGAAGCATTCTGCTAATGCAGGTTTGTTCTATGCTGCTGACAGCACCTTAGAGTTATCAGCCTACTCTGATACTGACTGGGGACAATGTGCATTCAGTAGCAGATCATTATCAGGATATTGTGGGATGCTTGGCAAATCTTTGATTTCCTGGAAAACAAAAAAGCAAAAAACAGTAAGTAAGAGCTCAACAGAAGCTGAATATAGGTGTATGTCCTATACAGCTAGTGAAGTGGTGTGGATAGAAAGATTGCTGAAGGACTTAAATGTTGAGATACCTAAACCTATCAAGCTTCACTGTGACAATAAGGCAGCAGAGCACATTTCTCTTAATCATGTGTTCCATGAGAGGACAAAGTATTTGGACATAGACTGTCACTATGTCAGGGAGAGGATACAAGAAGGATTACTCACACCAGAGCATGTGAAGTCTAGTATGCAGCTTGCAGACTTAATGACTAAACCTTTTGGAGTACAACAACATGCTTACTTATCAGAAAGCCTGAGATTACAGTTCTTAAGTGATTGCATCTTGAAGGGGGTGTGTGGAAATGTTAATGACACTCAAGCAGCCAATCACAATTGAGCACGCGGATTGCTAACTTGGCAATAGTTAGTTAGGATTTGTGTTTGTTTGGAACACTTTGTATATAAGCTTTCTTCTTACTATTGCAGATTAACTTATCAAACTGTAGACACAAAATATGATCAATAAAAATCTGCTTTTATTTACCTCTGGTTTTCTTCCTCAAGAAGCTTCCAAGCTCATCAATGGAGGTTCAACCTAGGTATATTTCACAGATTATAACGAATGGGAGGGACTAGGGAGTAATACTTATGAGTATCATATCTTTTTTACTTTTAATTTTCAATTTGAGAATGAATGTTTTATCTATTTACCCACCTTATTTAAATTATTTTAAATTAAATGTTACAATAGTTAAGAAAAATGAGTGAAAAATATTTTAAGTCTTAAATATCACCATTATTTCCAAATTAAAAAAAAAAAGATGTATAAATTATGTTTAATACTGCTTATTATTATTTTAATTAATACGGAGTATTATCATTTTAATAAAGTTGACTAACAAAAATATCAAATTTGATGTTGAACAAAAATAATATCATTTGGTTACAAAAGTAATGATAATGAGAATAACAAAATACTAATAGGTTACAATAAAAAAAACAATACTAAAGAATGACGTAAAATCGTAAATAACTGAATATGAAGCTACTACAAAAAGTAGTAAAAAAAATTTACGCCAACAAATTAATGACAAGTTAGAGCTTAACTCTTTCACTTTCACAATAGGTTATCTCCTATTGAATAAACCACACCTCATCCTTTCAATTTCCCTATCATAATATCGCAATAATTAGAACCCTAAACAATGCTTTGTGCGTCTTTCCATCTTTTCTAACTTTTAATTCTTTCATTAATTTGCCATAAATTGTAACAAAAAAAAAATTAATTTGCCATAATTCAAATTCATCAACATCCTTTTTAAAAACCAATCTTTTACTTGCATAAAATATGAGTATATTAGTATGAGATATCGTGAAGGGTCTCATGTGCCAACTTTATTTTTTGTTATTGATTCATAGAAATGACTCATTTTCTTGTTCAGTAAAACATACCTAAAATATGAACGGCTAAAATAATTATAGAGATAGACCACGAATGAAAAATGGAAAAATCATCAAAAAAATTAAAGGGGAAAAATGCATGAACGATCCTTAAACCGAACCCGTGAATTTCACGGGTCACAAAACTAGTTAATTATTATAAGACAATTACTAGAGGAGATTAGGGCTTACTAATTATAAATAAGGGAGGAAGATGGATGAGAAACTTACCAATGATGACAGGTGAGCAAGAACAAGAATATGGAAGCCAAATTCCCAATTGTGTGTGCTAGATCTTGAAGTATAGTGTTTGAGATGTTTAAAGAGGTTTTTGAGAGTAGAAGATAAGGTAGACCGATTTTAGGAGAGGAAAAATATGAAACAAGACTTAGAAACGATAAGAAGATCAGATAAGTCTTTCACGCGGATTTTAGTGAAAGTGACCCGACACTCGGTCGAGTGCTCGGTTCACTCGGTCGAGTGAACCATCCACTCGGTCGAGTGACGAGTTTCCAGAAGCTAGGCCATCGGAATCAAAGAACACTCGATCGAGTAATAGAACACTCGATCGAGTACACGCCGTTCTCAGAACTGACAAGTTTTCGTAAAATAGTCATATCTCACTCGTTTCTTGGTCATTTTGGGCGTGTGACCTACCTTTGGAATCGTAAGAGGACAAGCTATCACCTTCACTTGGAATCACATCAATCTCATGTATAGATCTCAAGTTATGACAGTTTTAAGACGATCCTTCTATAGACGGGCATAATAACAACTCCACTAAGTCTAGTATAGGTTATACTTGGTCCACTTAGTCTACTCGGTCGAGTGAATGCCTTAAAAACTACGAGGTGTTACACTACCATTGGCAGTGTGGGTTACCTGCTGAGATGGGAACCCGACTACTCGTTGAGATGAGTGCCATTGGTGGCGATGGAGTTCGGAGACGGTTGAATTGGTACTGCTTGGCTTGCTTCAATGCTTGTTCTACTTTCTGTTTCTCATTGTTACTTTATACTGTTATTGACTTGTGTGGTGTGTTGTTGTGTTTCTTTCTTGTTGTTTGTGTCTGCGGTGATCCATTTGATATTGCCGGCAAATGGTGAGCAGTGAGACTTTTCAGGTGCTTGTGGTTGGTTGTTGTCTTGGTGTAGCTGCTGGGGTGGAGAGGTCGCTTGACATAGAGTTGGTCGTTAGACGATAGTAATTCCACTCGTTGTATCTTTATGTTTATAGTTGAGATGTTCTTCTTTTGTTTTCCGCTGTAAGTTGTAAAAAGTTTATTAAATGTTCTGTTATGGTCTTTTTAATATATTTTCCTCGCGTAACCGAGATGCTAATGCCCATGTTTATTAAGGAAGGTCTTGTTAAGGCTCCTTGATAGATGTGAGAGAGGTTTTATGATTTTTAGAGAGAGAAAAGAAATGAAAAGGTTGGCTACTTGGCTGCAATCTAATCCCGACTCCTTGTTTATAACGACCGCTGAACAGGCCTACTCGGTCAAGTGTCCGTACACTCGGTCGAGTATCAACCATACTCGGCCGAGTGCCAGCTACTCGGTCTACCAAGCTCACACTCGGTCTAGTGCCACTCCTTATCTTACTCACGAGTAAGACTCTCATCAAGCTCAAAGGTTCACTCCCTTTCCTCAAAGGGTCTTTTAAAGGTCTCGGAAGTGCCGGGTATTACACTCCATTTCCTAAAAAGAAATGGATAATCTATTCCCTTTTAGCGGTTCATATTGTATTTTGTCAAAAACGGTTCAAAATTTTTGAAGAAATAAAGGATTTAAAAAAAAAAAAGATGAAATGAAGAAGATCATCGAAACAAAAGTATAGTTTGGGTATCGGAGTTTGGTGTAGTTGCTCCACCACCAGTCCACCACTACCAATACCTTTTTTTGTTAATTGTGTTTTGGCGAGCACAAGATTATTCACACCCTCCGATACCTCGTAATTAAGAGAATATGTTTCATTTCCCCTTTACAAAATCAAATTAGATACATATTCCTTATAATCCTCTACGCCTCTACGCCTCTACGGCTCTACTAGACTACTACTCATATTACACTGTATCCCGTATATAAAAAGGTCGCATTTGGGCTTCTAATTTTGTTCTACTCTATAATTCTCCAATTTCTTCTGGTACACTTGATTTATTACTTTTTTTTTTTTTT